>JBCNJP010009490.1:0-17500 GCA_039602395.1 Deinandra increscens subsp. villosa
TATTATGGAAGTCTTTTCATTAGATAATAAATATCATCCTCGAGTTCCCTTCGGATAATACTTATTATCCCCTCTCCTTCCCCTAAAAATTAGTCAAGATCTGCAGGGGGCATACTGTCATGCATCAAAACCCATGAAAACACATTTTGACTTCTCAAATTAACCTGGCCAAGACGTAAACACAACCAAAAAGATCTTAAAGACTCACACATGAAAGATAAAAATAAACAAATACTTACCAATATCAAACATGAGAAAGTTTACAAGGGATCAAACCGTATGAATCTGACTGAGGAACTCTTTTCAGCTTTAGTTACTCGACTAGTCCAGGCGATTGCCGGTATGTTTGTCCGCTTTAAACTTAGACCTGTTCAAACCCAACCAAATGCATCATGCTTAAAAGATTACTAATTACCAGCATGTTTAATCGTCCCCACACCCAATTGTACATAGCAAAACCTACCCAACCTCAGAGTTTATTGAGGATTCACAAACCCCCAACTTGAGGAACCATGCAACACTGTTATGACTACCACTTATTTCATTAATCATCAGTCGATGATCAGGTCGGCCGAATAAGCACGCAAAGAAGACCAAACTGAATGATTATTTTTCATTTTCTTTTATTTTTTCTTTTCTTTTTTCATTTCTTTTTCATTTCTTTTTTTTTTCATTATGTGGTGTAGTCATGACAGCAGAAACATGGCGTGTGAGAGAGTGAATACTAGGTATAATTACCACTCTCAACCCGTTTTTGCTGGGACTCAGTTTTTTAAACCATGCAAACTGAGATGAGAAACTAAACATATATATATTTTAAGTTCATTGCACTTACATTGGTGGTCATAAGATTAGGTCGAGCCTACCGAGCATATCACCGTGGAGCTTGCTTTTCACATCCGTTTTACACGTGTCAGTCATCTCCAGTTCGGACATATTTCACTTCCCCTAGCCTTCTTAGAAACAGACACAAACAATTAAAAATTGAAAAGCACACTATTGTTTAGGGGTCAACTTTTTCTTCATCTTTTCATTATTTCCCCTTGCTTTTTGATTTTTAATGTCACAACTTTTGTGAACATCATTCATTTTTTTATATAATTGTTTTATATGTTTTTAATAATAACACACACACACACACAAACATAACAAATAAAGACACACTCATCAGGCCAAGCTAACCTTCAAAGTATTGATTTGAACATTTTAGAAAAATGTTCAAAGTATTGATTTGAACATTTTTAGAAAAATGGGTTTTATGCATACCTCATTGTTTTTTTTTTAATTGAACAACCAAGCACCAACTGAAAGTTTTAAGGAATTTGGTTTGACACAAACACCCTTTACCGCTTCATTAAACAAAAATCAAGTTAAGAACAGTACCTTTCATGCTGAATTTGAAATTTTACCTCTCAAGAAAACATATCCTCCATAAAAAATTGCTTGTCATGACATGAAGATACGTCTCCTAAACTGTGCCTGGAACAATCACTTATCAACAAACAAATTAATAATAAAAATGTTAGTGATAATCCTCCTTAACTGTTCCTGCACATAGTGAGAGATTAGTTAGCCAATGGTACCCATGCCATTGTTTTTCTGGGTACACTTGAGGAATCAATAAAAGATACTTCTTGTAAGAACATCCCTTTTGAGAAATCAGGAAGTTGGGATGGAGCTGCCTTGATTTTTGGTTTCCAAGATCCAGGTGATTTAATATTTGTTTTTTTTTTGTCACTTTAGGAGTTGTGACTTTAGGTATTTCAACCTTCTTCGTTTTAGATTCAGTTTTCAAAACAATTTTTGTTTTAGTCACCTTTGGAGTTGTGACTTTAGGTATTTCAACCTTCTTCATTTTAGAATCATTTTTCAAAACAGTTTTAGTTACCTTGGGAGGGGTAACTATGGGTTTTTCAGACTTTGGTTGTTTTGAAAACGGTTTCTTCACCTGTTTTTGGAAATTTTGGTAACTTGGAAAGCTGTTGTTTTGATTTAAAAATTTTCTTTCAGCTTTGGCAGCGCCCCAATGTTGATCAGAGGGTTTAACCTTAGGAGTAACAGTCTTCATTGCCTTAGGTTTCTGCACCATCATCGGCTTAGACTTCACAGACTCCTGAGATGAAACCCTTTGAATTTTCGGATAATAGGGTTCATAGGGGCGATAAAGACAGTTTCTAGCAATATGACCAGCGATGCCACAATTAAAGCAAGTCTGCTTCTTTAGATAGAAGTCAGACGTGTACCCATTTGTCTTTGGTGGCTGATATAGAGCCGGTTTGCCTTGTGTCTGCTTCTTTGCTTTGTCTGCAGCTTCAGATTTGACTTTCTGCTGGTTTCTCGAAGCCTGTGTTGAACCTGTCTTTACTGTCTTCGTGTTTCCTTGATTCTTTGACGTTGAAGCACCATTCTTGTAATTACAACGGCAACTGCATGATCCAACTGAAGAAATGGGAGACACAGCTACTCCCTTGAGTTTTTCATTCTTCACTCCAGCTGTTGGTTTCATACTCGGATGCTTGATGGTGATCTTTGGCCTCTCAACTTCAGCTTTACTTATTACTCCATCAGTTATTCCCTTGAACTTGGAGGAGAAGGATGGTAAGTCATATCCAACATCTGGTTCTTGGTCAAACATTGATCCAGATGTCATAAAGATCTTCCCCTCAGGCCGTGTCGTCAAGATCACCTTTTCCCTTTTGACTTCGTCAACTACTTTGAAGTATGGGGTTTCAATTTTAGGGTATGATTTCAACTCTATCCCAACATCATCAGACTTAGAGTTATGACATCTGTCATATTTCTGGCACTCAGTATCATTGTATGATATATCCTCTACTCTCCCTTCACCATAAGTCATGTTTGCCTCGTTGTCTATTTCCTCTTGAGTCAATGGTGTAGTTCCAATCAAGACACTATCAATAGGAGGAGCAGCTTCTTTATAATCAGACTAGGTTCGTTCAACTTGATCCTCACTAAGAAGTATTCCTATAATGTCTCTGGGAACTGGTGAAGGAATAATGTTGTTTGCAGCCAAGGACTTATCAGTTTTCTCTGATCCGAACCCAGTTGTGTCTTTCCCAACTTGACCGGTTACAACAGCATGTGACAATTCCTTTCCAGCATCTAGCATTCGCTGATTTCTACCCTGGTTGCAATCATACTTGACCTGCAGCTCATCGTATTTTTGCTGCAGTTCAGTTAATTTCTGTGTCAGCTCAGATATCTCAATCATAGCCTGATCATATAAAATAGTCTTCTCCGTTGCTAGCTTTTGATATTTCTCAATGTCTAATTTCTGAGCTTTAACCTTCTCTTCACTCTTCTCCCATCTGCCCTTAAATGAACTTCTAGAACATTGCATATCAAATAATTCTATCTCACTATTTTTCCAAAGTTGTCTAAGGCCAGGAATTAAACGAGCACAAGTAGGATTGGAGCATATCTTAGTTTTGTCAACTTCATCTGCGAAAGCATCCTTGTCCTCAACCATATTCTTTTCTTCAACCACTGAACTCATTTTCTTTCTTTAGATATGCAGCCTTTGAAAATTTTGAAAAAAATCGGCAAAAACGGCAAAAGTACTATTCAAAGAATAGTGTCAAAAACTTAAAACGCGAAAACGGAGGCCTTCGGAGTGGAATTTGGGGGTCCAAACGAGCTCCCCTGGACATTAGTCCGGGGTAATTCTGGGATTCGGTGTCACGAACGTCGTGTTAAAAATTGAGCCTCTAACTCCAAACGAGTTAAAAGTTATGTCCGTTTCCGTGAAAATGTGAAATAGTGACTTTTTGCCGTAAACCAACCCTGCTTCCGATCGTAATCCCTGTTTACGATCGTAATCACCCGTGGATCGTAAACTCCTGATCGTAAACCTGTTTCCGATCACCTTCAGTCGTAAACCCTGTTTCCGATCACCTTCAGTCGTAAACACAATACAAAGTCGTAAACACGGTCGTAAACACTCAAAAATCCGATCTTGAAGTCGTAAACACTTTTTTCTTGATCGTAAACTCAAATCTGATGAAGATCACTGATCGTAAACTCCAAGATCAGCCCAGAAACAGTCGTAAACACCAAGAACAGCAAGAACAACGATCGTAAACACCCAAAACACCGAACTTGAAGTCGTAAACTCGATTTTCCTGATCGTAAACCCTCAAAATTCCATTCTTGAACTCGTAAACACTGAAGTTGCGATGAACACCAATCGTAAACACTGAAATCCACCCAGAAACCGATCGTAAACCTTCAAACAGAGCAGCAGCCTGATTGTAAACTCTCCAAGCAGCTTCAAACCTTCAAAAAAACTCGAACTTTTTCAGAAAAAGCTTTAATCCAATACCGTGAGAACCTCGAATCAGTGATTCTTGGCTCTGATACCAATTGTTGGTCCAGAATCAACAACCGTTCACGATATTATCTAATCTAGACGTGCGAAAACCGTTTAGATTAGTGATTCAAGAATAGAGATGAAGAGAACAAAAGAATACGATGATTAAAACAATAAAAACTTGATCTTTGCACACAAGATGAACTTGTCGGGTACAAACAAGAAATCGTAAACTCCTCTCTCTCTCTCTAGATTCCGATCATAAACACTAGCTCTCTCTCTAGAGTCATCCACCTCCTTGATTGAATAGTAAACTCATGGGGTTTATATAGCCATCCCATGAGTTTACTATTGGGCTCTTAAACCCTAATCATAAACCCTAATCATAAACCCAAGCCCATGCCCATATCTAATAGTAAACTAGCCTAAACATATAATAAAACTAGCCTACTAATCTAATGAAACCCTCTAAGCCCAACCCAACATATTTAATATTACAAGCCTCATAATCTAGCCTCAACACATGCAAACTGCAAAGTCACCTAATATCTCATCATTATGAGTTGTACAAAGTTTATATATGATTAGGAAGGTCAACGACGGAACAGGTGTGAGATGCTTAGTTGTTGACTTTTTTTTTAACTTTATAAGCTTTAATTCATATAGAATGTTGTTTTATCATAACGAAATTTGCTCCAGCGGCTTAGAGCTTGGCCCAGCATCGAAACAACCCAGGTACGAAACCCATCTCTTTTGTTTTTTTCTTATTCTTTTTGCCTCCCTCCCAAAAGGGGCCACTTTTTTTTCTTCTTAATTTATTTTCTAAATTTTGCTTATTTAGGTGTCAATTTATCCTTTCCACAATTATGCATACGATTTACCATGATTAAATGGCATGTGTCCGACCTCATAGATACGTTTTTTTCTTTTCTTTTAATTTCCATTTATATTTTCTTTCTCTATATAAGTACAATTTTTTCCTAGGTTGGTTAACAAACTTTATGTTTCGTCAATGCTAATTATTTTTTAAGATACATATTCCTTACGAATCTAAACTTGACAATTATAAAATTATATTGTTCCGGCCCAGCATAACGTGTGCGAGCCCTTTTTAAAGGCATTATTTTTTTTTGTCGAGTAGCATATTTGATAAACGTCAACCGCTATGAACATATTTTGTCTCTTATTTTAACTTTGTTTAATTATATACGTTATGTATGCATGTTTTTTGAGTTTTGAAGAGAAATAAATCTGTTTTTCTTTATTCAACTTGTTGTGAGTTTTGATTATGAGATAATCGGTTTGATAGTATCCTAGCGTGTGTTATTATTTGGCTATCTAATCATTAGTTCAAATGTTCGGAGTGCCATTATCCTTTAAAAATAAACAAATGTGCTACGTATATGTAAGCTTTCAACTTTGTAATTATGCAAAATTTGAAACTTGAGTGACAGTTTTTAATTATAGATTTTAATCAATGACTTTCGTTTTGTTAAATCACGAGTAAATCGACCCGCGCCTTGCGGCGGGTCGAAAATTTTCATAAACTATGTGTTTTCAAATTTAGTACAAAAGCAACTATAGTCATCGAAGTTAAAGTTGTTTCTTACAACAAATCAAAATAATAGAAAATCAAAGGAAGTTATAAAGTTAAAGTTGTTTCTAACACCACAAAAGAAAGTCATATTAACTTGCTGCTACTTCACCATAACACCACAAAAAAAAGTCATATTCACCTGCTGCCACTTCACCATCATCATCGGTTTCAAAGTCCATTATACGACATCAGATATGAATAGAGCTTTGAGCTCAAAAGTCATACCTGATACGTATTTTTTGATCAGTTTGGATGCCATGACGATCGGCAAAAGACTTCCAATCGTAAATGTTGTACCTGTAATAAAACAAACTGGCGAAAACAAATTTGCTCATGAGAAAGTAAACATGATCAAATGTGTGAAGATATATGATAGAGTTTTTTTTTTTTACAATAGTTAATGTTTCAAAATGGAAAACTTAGGCTCAACATTTGACAAAAACCATATAGGAAGTATCTATCCTTTGTGGCTAAAACTGTTGATCATTTAAAAGAACATTAGCATCACAAAAAATCACACTATCGAAAATTTAAAAAACCATTCACATAAGTAAATTGAAACTAAACTCAAAGTAAAGTAAAATTCATGAACCATTCATAGATAACAAAATTAAGAAAAACAAAGTAAGACACCAAATTCAAGAATTTCAGCTCAAAAGCTAACAATAGACCACAACCATAACATTAAAATCAAAAGTTAATAAAAATGAGCACAGACACCTACTAAATGAGAGATATATGCTGACTTACAAATAGTTTTGCTTTGGAACTGGGTGTCGATCCTCGCATATTAGACCATGTTCTTCTTCATCATTGGAAATTTCTTCATTTAGTGGCTTGTTAGAATTTGTATTTGGGCACTTGGCAGGAACCGTCCACGGTAATTATCAAAGCAGCAACCATCTAGCATATTTAAAACAACAACAGCAACAAAAGTATGGCAGATAGCAACGAAACTTAGTGCAACAAACATAGCCATTCCTCTTCTCTATCGACCTTAACCAAGACACACCACACCCAAACCGAATTTCACCAAAAAAAAAAAATGAAAGCCAGACATCAATACAGCTGATAACAGAAAGAGACCACAAAAGCTCGTAAAGAACCTATTCCTTTGTAAAGCATTTGATGGATATGATGGCACATATAACCAACACTAACTTAACCAACAACTCCTTGAAACCTAAACTAATAAGTGGTAATAACAAAACTAAAATCGCCAAGCCTTGGGTGCTACCCGGCCATCTTTTAACTCCTAAAAAATGCAAAATTAAAGGAAAGGCTGCCAAATGATTGTTTTTATACAGTGTGATTTTTGTAGAAATTCCATATTAGCATCCGTTCAAAAAGCATTGTAACACATGTATTAGCAACAATAAAGGCATGTACCAATAAAACTACAACATAGGAACATAAATCATAACAGAGGCAAAAGTATATGTGAACTGATAACAAAGACTATAATAGCAACAACAACTATATCACAAACTACTAAACTTGTAAAAAAAATGAAACATAAAGTAAAAGGGGAAATAAATATACCTACAAAGATTGGAGGACCACCCATAATCAGTCGAAAAACAACTGAAACTTGCAAAAAAAATTAAATAGAAACAGATTAAGAAAATTGTTGTTACTTAGAGTTACATGTTAAACATAAATCCTTTAAATAACACTGCAGTAGTAAATATTGGTACAAAAGATGGTAAAATACTTAAATTACTATAATGTTGCCTAGCCAAGTCTTTTATCGTTTTAAACTATATCCATTTCGAGTAAACATTATTATAAATTAACAAAACCCAAAATTCAATCAATGCTCATCTTCTTAGACAAATAGTTGTTGGCTAGATTCCTATAAATACTGGTAGAAAATATAGTAAAAGAATCGACTTAAATACAGAAAATTAACCAATACAACACCCACTAACACAACAAAGCAGAAACATGGGATAAAAAAGGTTAAACAGATAAAGTTTCAAGTAGAAACAATGTAAAAATTTAATGTATATAGCAATTTTATAAACTATGACCAGATACAACATGGCTAAAAACATTTTTAATCCTATTCATGCATATTCCACTGGCCAACCCCAAAACATATACCTAATTATAAGAATCGTGTCTAAATATAACTGACCATCACCATTTAAAGCCATTTCCAATCCTATTTAGAAAATTATATTAATGTTTAAAAGTCAATCCAAAGACAGAGAGAAAACTCACAAAAAATGACAACTGCAACTAACTGGAGTCCAAGGGAATCAAATTAAACCTGCCTAAAGAATCTGTATCCAGTTATATAGAGAAGAGTAACAAAAAAAATGTTTTTCTATCTAACATAATAAATCAATATATTTATCATACAAAAACATAATATAGTCGGTAACGACATAATTTCCTAATTTCTCTCCTTATATTACAACCCCAAGAACAACCCAACCCAACCCACCCAAAGAAAACTTCATGAAAACAGGGTTTAAACATGTAGACTAAGGAAACTTTTAATCTATGGATGATTCCTTGAGAACTGTCACAAACATGTAGGCAAAATGTATTGATGACAAAACATTCAATTTCATGATTAAAGTTAAAGATATAACAGAAGTTTCATGTATATATATACATATATACCTGTAACCTTTTTAATGTCATTTCAATTCCTCTCGGGTCTTCTAACCTTTATGTTCTCTGGTTCCTTCCTTGAAACCCCGTAGCTCCCGACATCTTGCATATTCATATTGAACACTTTCGAATTTGAACCGACAAACCGTATTGTTCTTTCCTACCCGTTCAATTTATCATCTTACTTTCCTTTCTCCAATTACCCCCAAATTCTCGCTGATTCAACCCATTCCTATCCGAATCTGAATTCGAACTGGTTCGAAACTCTCCCACTACTATCCCCAATTGCTTAGATTTTCCAACTGCGTTTCTTGATTTCTTGACATACCCATATCTCTGACCCGAATCCTGCCCTGAAACCCAAAAGTTCTCATCATCTGAATCTCTCTGAACTAAATCGGACACTTGATTCGAACTACCATCAGTGATTCTCCCGTAGGGTTTGATGCTATGAACAACTCCTTTAGAGAAAAACCTAGCTAAAATCATACAATCAACGGTCTCAAACAATTCGGGACTTTCTTTCTCTGACCATAAATCGAGCCCACCGGTTTCTGAAACCAGTTAGCTAAAACCTTCAATTGCTCATTGGTGGTAACGAAAAACAACTTGGGGGCTTTTTTGACGACCTCCCACGGTCGCTCGAACATGCAGACCAAAATAATGAAATCGATTGTGGAGAGAGAGCTTCTGCATGTACAGAGAGAGGTCCATCTTCTTCTTTGGAGGCTAGGGTTTCGCCGCTACGGCGGCAGTGGCGTGTTTCTAGTGTGTTGCGGCGGCCAGAAGGTAGCGAAAACCGCCGTTTCTATCTCCCCTAGTGGTGGCTAGGGTTTCACGGGTGGTAAGCGACCACCATCGCAACTGCAGCGACCCTCCTCGTGGCGACTCCGACCTCCTAGCCACCGATCAGTAAGTGGTAGGGTCTGCCTAAGCCTCAATCGTAGCAAAAGACGGGGTAGCAGCGCCACCGCCGTTTGGAAGCTGAAGAGAGAGAGAGAAATGGTCGCCTCTGTGTGGATTTAATGAATGCCATAAGAAAGAGAATAGAGAGAGAGAGATATCTTACACGTATCTCATCCAGCTTCCAATCAGAAAATAACATGCGGACGGAATAGTAGTCTCGTGAGTACAACTAAGCAATTCAAAACGTTATATTAATAATAATCATTCTACTACATCAATAATCAACCAAGTTTACTTTATATGTCTAGATTAAATAATCAATGGCAACAAAACACCGTCCCTTAACTCTTTGTAAATTCAACACTCTACTTACCCTAACTATTTTACGTACCTAAGACATACTTTAAACTCTATGGTACCTTAAAGCCGATCACGTGTCTTGTCCAAGGACGGACAAACTTTCATGTTGCTCCATATAAAGCTCTTCTTCTAAATCTCCATTTAGAAATGTGGTTATAAAACTTATTTTGATAAACTTGTAAATTTTTTAAAGCCGCAATTACAAATACAAACATCATATTTATAGAGGTTACTCACATAATAGAGGGATAAAGATCAAAGTAGTCATGACTTTTGACTTTCTTTAGAAAATGAATGGGATGAAAACTTAGCTTTCAAATATCAAAGGTTAATAGATTTTTAGTGATTAGGGAATCAATGGACCCTTTTAACTCTTCTTTAGTTTCACTTCTGACTTCCGTAGCTAATTTATGACTACGGATGTTATGTATTTCATTTGTTTCCGTTTAGCCGAGGTCGTTTGGTTCCATGTTTAGGCTCCTAGTTTTTGTATCTTATATTCATTTTATTTTCTTGTCGTGTTGTTGTTTGTCCCGCTAATAAACGTATTCTAGACGAAAGAAAGACGTGTGAAGCATAAAAAGAGAAATCTACTAAAAATATCTTTACATAAGAACATAGTTGGAAAAACCCTAATGGCGACGGCGACTTCTCCTCCTTGCTTCCAAACTCCGATTGACTGATCTTGGATTGTATAACAATCGGTTTTCACTTCCTACAATCAGGTTGTATCTGAATTGTATCCTTGATTGTTTGGTTGTTTAAACGAATTCGTTAGCAATCTTTTGTGACGTTATAGTAGGGTTTGTAAGCTTTCTTGTCCGGGAATTCTTCTCTTTTCTCAAGGGTTTCTAGCAATCTGTTCGACGTTTAAGGGCTTAGGTTGTTATCTGGATTGAATCCTTAAGTCCTTGATTGTCTTGAACGAACTTGTTAGAATTTTTTGGTGGATCGTCTAGGGTTCCGACGGGTTTATTTTCGTCCCTCTCGTTGTTGTCGCTGTCTTTCTCATGGCTGTTCGTAACAAAGCTGACCGGCCTTCGTTCAATGACGTTGATACGGATGAGTGGATGTTCCCTAAGAGAAGAAATCGCCCTATGGCGTCAGCAGGCGATCTAGGGCCGGCGAGGGTGGGTTTGCATGGATCAGTCAACGTTAAGATGCATGATCCAAGGTGGTCCGATACTGATCGATGGTCTTCATCAATTTTCGTTACGAATTTTCCTCCGGATGCATCAAGAAAAGTTATTTGGGATAAATGTTCCAGTGTGGCGTTGGTGGTTGATGTCTTTATTCCGAATCGTCTATCTGCTAAGGGCAAACGATTTGCGTTTGTCAGATTCTCGAAAAAGGTTGATGTGGAGGCTGTTATTCCTAAAATTCGAGATTTATGGATCTGGTCGTACCGATTGTATGCTGATGCGGCGAGATTTAAACGGCAGGTGTCCGGAAAGCCACAATCGATTCCGGCAGCTCCGGTATCTTCTGTGCGTGGGGCTCCGGCGACGGGGAGTGCTTCATATGCTCAAGTGATCAAGGGCAATTGGGCTGAGGCAGTCGATAAGACTTCTGAAGAGGTGGGTATCATATTTGATGATGCGTTGGTTCCGACAGAGGAATTGGCCAATTCGTTGTTGCTGAAAGTCCGTGACATTAGTGTGATCGGCAAGTTGTATATTCATGCTCATAATGAAGGGTTCTCTAACGTTGAATTCTGTTACCTAGGGGGACTATGGGTAAGAGTTGATTGTGTTTCGGAAGATGACTGTAAGAAATTTGCAGCTTGTGAGACTTTTGCATCTTTATTTGTGGAAATTCGTCAGGTTTCCGAGGAGTTTTGTATTGACGAGAAGCTCGTTTGGATAGAGATTCGAGGTTTGCCATTGTTGGCATGGTCTAACGCAGTTTTTCGTCAGATTGCATGGAGATGGGGGAAAACGTTCTGTGTGGATAATGATAGAGATGAACCAATGGCGTTTGGGAGAGTTTGTATTCTTTCACGACATATTGAGAAGATTCGGGATTCGGTGTGGTATCGTATCAAAGACAAAAAGTATAAGGTTACGGTTACGGAATTACATGCATGGTCGCCTACTTTTGAACATGTTTCGGATGATGATAGTGAATCAGAAGTTGAATCAGTTGATGAGTTGAACGAGATAGGGTCAGGAAGAGATGATAATTTTCAACAAAAAGAAGAGGAGGTTGGTGAAGATGAATCTCCGGTCGTGGCAGTTAACATGGAGGAGGGGACAGGGGCGTTTGGGGGTGCTGATTCTGATCCTTTTAATCTTGGGCCTATTATTCAAGGGGAAATAGAGAACACGGATTTTCATGAGTCATCTCCTTCAAGACCACCGGGGTTTTCGAATGTTGGTATCTACTCGACGGTGGAAAAGGATGGCGGGATGCTATCTTCGAGGCCGGGTCAGGTTAATATTGGCAACTTAGATAAGGAGGGAGGTGATAATGGGGATGTTAAGTCAAGGGGCTCGGCTTGCAAGATTTCATTACCGCAGAATGTGTCATTGCTTGATGAATTCCATAAACTCATTGAGCGTGGTTTGGCTTTCGGGGTGGATATGGAGGGATCCAAACGGGATTTGGTGAATTTGATCAATCGGATGAGTGATTCACCAGTTTCCCGATGAATATTTTGTCTATCAACTCATGTGGGTTAGGGGCTGCAAGGAAGGTGAAAGTTATTTCGTCTCTATGTAATAAATACAAGATTAATTTTTTAGCCATTCAGGAAACTCATTTGGATTTTGTGGACGTGGGGTTGGCTCGTAATTTATGGGGTAATACTCAATTTGAGTGGTTTTGTGCTAGTGCTAATGGGCGCTCAGGGGGCATCCTTGCGGTGTGGGATCCGAAGTCTTTCGTTTGTTTTGAAAGGTCGGTTTTTGATAGTTTGTTGATTATCCGGGGCAAATGGATTCTTAAGGATGTGGAGTGCTTTATGGTAGTCGTTTATGCTCCCCAATCTACTACCCGTAAACGCGAACTTTGGTCTTTTTTATCTATCTATATGTTTGCTCATCCGGGTCATTACATGGTGTTTGGGGATTTTAACGTTACCCGGTTCGAGTCGGAGAGATTGGGCGTGAACTTTAATGTTCGAGAGGCGGATGATTTCAACTCATTCATTGATGATTGTGGATTGGAGGAGGTTAATTTGGGGGGGTTTTAAGTTCACAAGGGTTAGTAGTAACGGTGCCCAACATAGTAAATTGGATCGATTTTTTATATCCTCCTCTCTTGGTGATTTGTTACCGGATTTGGAAGGGGTTGCTCTAAATTGTAAGGTGGCGGATCATAGGCCGATTTTTTTACGGTTATCGGAGAAAGATTTTGGGCCTACTCCTTTTAAGTTTTTCAACTATTGGATTACGTTAGAAGGTTATGGGGATGTTGTTAAAAAAGCTTGGAATGAGGTGTCCGACCGTCCGAATGCGAATGCTTTTGTTCGTTTCAAAGACAAACTTAAAGTGGTGAAACGTGATCTTAAAACTTGGAATGCAAATCGTCGGGACACGGAAGCTAAGGCGTTAAACGAGTTAACTGTTTCGCTGGACCGGATCGAGGTAGAGATGGAAAAAGGGGATAATCTTATTGAGTTAAATAAAGAGAAAGGCGTTATTTTACATGGTATCGAGAAGATTGATCGTAACAAGTTTCTTGAAATTTCTCAAAAGGTTAAATCCAAATGGGTGGTGGAAGGTGACGAGAATTCTAAGTTTTTTCATGCTTACCTTAAAAAACGTAGGCGCCTTTTAGCTATTCGTGGGGTTAAAAGTAACGGTGTGTGGATCGATAATCCGGATGAGATAAAATCTGTTTTTTTACAGCATCATGCGGCTCGGTTTTCTATGGGGGACGGCGGGGGTTTGCTGCACGAGACGGCTGTTTTGCCACGGCTTTCAGTGGGGGCTGCGTCCTCGTTGGTTGTTACCCCGTCTATTGATGAGGTACGCCGGGCGATATGGGATTGTGGTGGTTCGAAGGCACCGGGTCCGGATGGTTTTTCTTTTGCATTTGTTAGACACCATTGGGCTGAATTGCAAGGTGAGATTTTGGAGTTTATTAGATATTTTTTTGACGAGAAATCTATTCCGCGGGGTTGTAACGCCTCGTTTATCACTCTGATTCCTAAGGTTGATAATCCGGTTCTGTTATCTGATTTTAGACCAATTAGCCTTATTAATGTGCAATACAAGATTATTGCCAAACTTTTGGCTAATAGGATGGCTGGGGTTATTGATTCGATTGTTAGTCCAGTTCAGTCTGCTTTTATTAGCGGACGTCAGATTTTGGATGGCCCGATGATTTTGAACGAGGTGGTTAGGTGGCATAAACTTAAAAAGAAGAAGATGATGATTTTTAAAGTGGACTTCGCCAAAGCCTATGATTCTCTTAATTGGAGGTATCTCTTCTCTGTTCTCCGTTCTATGAATTTTGGGGATAGTTGGGTGGATATTATTAGTGCGTGTCTTTCTTCGGCTACTGCGTCGGTTCTCATTAATGGTAGCCCTACGAAAGAGTTCTCGATCCAGAGGGGGTTGCGCCAAGGTGATCCTTTGTCTCCTTTTTTATTTATTTTGGCTATGGAGGGTCTTCATTCTCTCATTTCAGGTGAGGTGACGTCGGGGAATTTGAAGCCGGTGGTTGTGGGTTCGGATAAGGTGGAGATTTCTCACCTTTTCTATGCCGATGACGTTATTTTTGTGGGGGAATGGTCCCAGGACAATTTCGATGCAATTCATCGTGTCTTACAGTGTTTTGCGGCTTCATCCGGTTTATGTATGAACAATGCTAAATCTTGTTTATATGGGGTTGGGGTGGAGGAGGTGGAGATACATCGTATGGCTCGTTCACGGGGTTGTAACGTGGGTTCTTGGCCGTTTCGATACCTTGGTATTCCTATTGGTGAGAAGATGAGTTCGGTCAAAGCTTGGTCTCCGGTCATTGATAAATTTAAGGCTAGTCTTTCCCATTGGAAGGCTAATCTTCTATCTTTTGGTGGTCGGTTGACTCTTTGTTCTTCGGTGCTCGGTGCGCTACCGATTTATTATATTTCCATATTTCGTCTCCCGAAAAAAGTTGTGTCAATTTTGGAGGGTATTCGGGCTAGATTTTTTTGGGGTGGGGGCGATGAGATGCGTAAATTACATTGGATCAAGTGGGATAAGGTGATGGCGGCTAAAAAAGGTGGTGGGTTGGGTGTCGGGAGTATTTGTGCTCTTAATCGTGCCTTACTTTTAAAGTGGAAATGGCGTGTTCTAACTCAAAAGTCTCATTTGTGGGGCCGTGTGATTTACTCGATTTATGGTAGGGAGGTGTTCAAGCACTCTTGTGTGGCCGACGGCAATGGGGTGTGGTCTCAAGTTAGAAGAAATTTTGGTGAGCTTCATGATAGGGGCATAGTGCCTATTAGCGCTTTCAAGAGGTTAGTTGGTCAAGGTAATGTTACTAAGTTTTGGGAAGATGTTTGGGTGGGGGATGAATTATTATTGAATAAATTTCCTAGATTATATGCATTAGAGAGTAACAAAAATTGCCTTGTTAGAGATCGAGTGGGGGCTAACTCTCGGTTCTGGGAGTGGCGTAGGGATCTTAGAAGTGGGGTGGAGGAGTTACAATTCAATCGGATTAATTTGATGTTGGATAATATTTCTTTTTCTACGGAGCCGGACTCGTGGAAGTGGTGTTTCGAAGGGGGTGATGATTTCTCGGTCAAGGATGTGCGAAAGGCGATTGAGAGGGTTACTTTACCGGGGAACGGGTTGGCCACGAGATGGAATAAATGGGTGCCAATACGCATAAATATTTTTGTGTGGCGGTTGTTGTTAGATCGTCTTCCGGTTCGAAGTAATCTGTGTGATCGTGGTATAATGATTCGGGATTTAGATTGTGTGTTGTGCAACAGTAGATTGGAAACCAATATTCATTTATTTGGCGAGTGCAAGGTTTGTGGTGATCTTTGGAAGAGGGTTTACACTTGGCTTGATTTGCGGCCGCCTATGGTTAATCGGCCGGGAGAGCTCATGCATTGGGTTGATAGTCTTTCTCTGTCTAAGCGGAAGAAATTGATTATTGAAGCTATTATTTTTTGTATGTGGTGGATCATTTGGTCGACGCGGAATGAGATTGTTCATCAACATGATGATCTCAACAAGTTATCTCTTTTTGATTCGGTCAGTCATGTTTCTTTTACTTGGATTTCGAGTAGAGGTAAGGGTGTTAGTATGTCGAGATGCAATTGGATGCAAAATCCAATTCTTTACTTGTAATTTGTTCTTTTCGGTTGGTTAGGCTTTTCTAACCAATCGGTTTTTAATATTATTCTCCTGCCGTTCAAAAAAAAAAAGGAATAGGGTTATTTATTATTTCTGTCTATATAGTTTCATGTGAGCGTCAGTCCTTAAAATTTAAGGTTTAGTTGTAAGTGGTTGTGAGTGGTGGAGGGATAAAGGATATTGAAAATCTGTATATTTAACAAAAATAGTGTGAATTCTGTAAAATTTGAGGTTTGGTTGTGAGTGGAAGAGAGATAAAATGGTATAAAAATGTATTATTTAATTGTGGTTGTGAGTGGAAGAGAGGGGAAAAATAATGATAAAGATATAAATTATAAAGATAGGGATAAGGAATGAGATGTGAATGCTCTTAGCCACTTTTGTTGACTTTTTATCTAATTTCCCCATTTTTTAAAACATTCATAACTTTCACATACGACATTATATTTTAAAAAAATTTACACCATAAAAACGAGCATTTTTAATCTTTAAAACACATATAGTGTTGCTATATAAAAAATGAAAAAAATAATTACTCTTCGATTTTTGACACAATGTTCAAATCATTATGTCATTGTGTCAAAATGTTCAGATCATTGTGTCATTTTGTTGTCGTGTCAAAAGTATATACAGTGTTGCTTTATACAAAATTAAATACTCTTTCGGTTTTTGGCAACATATGAAACAATGATCTGTACATTTTGACACAATATGACACAATGATCTGAACGTTTTTGACATAATATGACATAATGATCTAAACATTTTGACACAATGACACAATGATCTGAACATTTTGATACAATCGAAAGAGTAAAAAAAATTTAGTTTTATATATAACAACACTGTATGCGTTTTAAAGATAAAAAACGCTCGTTTTTATGGTGTATTTTTTTTTAAAAAAATAATGTCCTATATAAGAGTTATGAAGGTTTAAAAAATGGAGGGAATTTGATAAAAAGTCAAAAAGTACCCTTCTATCTATTGTTTTCTTTAGTTTTTCTCTCTAATTTTACCTAGGAAAATTGTGGGCCATAGATCTTCATTTAATTGAAGATCTAATGACTATGATCCATTCTTATCTAAACTAAACTTCTCATAATAACCTCACCCTATAGTTTGATACAAATATCGGTTTCAATTCAATTCTTTTTGACGGTTTCAAAGCCTGTCGTTTTTGCTATTTTAGTCATCGAGACTAGCACTGTTTGTCATGTTGTTAACTTAAAAGGTACGTTACATAATATATATATATATATATATATATATATATATATATAGGGTGAGGTTCATTGTAGACACTTTCGCATGTGAAATAGCTCTTTTTCACATGTGAAATTTTCTGAATAATAAGAAAAAAGAAAAAAAAGAAAAAGGAAATTA
>JBCNJP010009490.1:20000-29183 GCA_039602395.1 Deinandra increscens subsp. villosa
GGAGACATTAATAATAAAACTAGTAAATCATCTTTTGAATATAAAAACGACTAATCATTTAACAATTAGTGCCAACTGTTTATAAATTAAAAGCATACATCTTTTATATAAGCATAAGTATGCTTGAGGGTTTATATTGTTGGATGATGAAGGCATGCATGCTTGTGAACATATTCAAGTACCAAACATGGAGCAGGCTAAATAAAAGCAACCACTTGAACCAAAATCTAGACAAAAAGTAAAACAATTGACTAAACATCATCCATATGTTTTCTTTATGCATACACTTCTACGCATACCAAGTTAATTAAAAGGAATCTAATGAATAAAAAAAGAAGAGAAATAGACCAAACTAGCCACTTTGCCATCATACTCTGTCCTCAAAATAACCTTGACTTTTTTTCTCCTTAAAATAGCCACTGATACACGGTCGCCGACGACCATAGAGCTTCTAGACGACCGTGGAGGTTTTCGAGGCGACCCTATATATTTTTTTAATTCGAGACGACCATGGAGGTTCTCGAGACGACCGTAGAGGTTCTCGAGGCGACCGTGGAGGTTCTCGAGACGACCGTGGAGGTTCTCGAGACGACCGTGGAGGTTCTCGAGACGACCGTGGAGGTTCTCGAGACGACCGTGGAGGTTCTCGAGACGACCGTTGAGGTTCTCGAGACGACCGTGATTGTCAGAAAGGACAGTCGTGGTTAGAAATATGGTGACGTGGCACATCCTGATTGGCTCAGAAGCCACGGTCGTGCGATCCTAGTCTATGCGTCGCCGACGACTCTTGGTGGGGGCTATTTTGAGTCAAACTTTATCAAGTGGCTATTTTGGGAACAATTATGGTCAAAATGGCTAGTTTGGTCTCTTTCCGTTAAAAACCTAAATGAGATGCAATGAGAGATATGATGAAAAACACCCGAAAAGAGTGAAGAAACCATCTCATATTCTCATTACCCTCAAACGCTAAACCTTTTTTTTAGATTGTAGAATTGTCATCTTAATTAATATTTTGACTATTTCTATTTCTTTAGTCCTCTTGTTAGTTCATGATACATGTCGTTCCTTTGAAAAATGGTGAAACAAATAAAGATGCCGGCTGGTAGAGAGAATTGGTTATCGGGAGATCGAAGAGATGGTGTAGCGAATTAGCAGTTTCCCTTCACAACGAGTGAAGTTTGATGGGTTCACCTCTAAGTCAAAACTTGGTTTTCATTAAGCTTTAACACGAACCATCTACTATGATAATTTAAGTGCAACGACCTATTCCACCAACCTCGATGCCTTGAACGGACATCCCATCGGATCTATATTACACGATATGCACGCTTTGATGAGTTAATTTTCTCTTTTCAAGTGCTCAATCTGTTACCGGATGGTCAACGTTACTCCTCTCAAGTTTTTTGAATGAAGGAATGACACTGTCTAACTCCTACAATAACCATACTCAGTAAAGTCCCATCAATAGCACAAGATATTCGTAGGGTCTTGTGGGAGAGAGTAGGCAAACTATACATCTACACCCTAAAATATAGAGAAATTGCTTATGCACGCTTTGATGAGTTAATTTTCCCTTTTCAAGTGCTCAGTCTGCTACCAGATGGTCAACGTTAGTCCTCTCAATTTTTTTTAATGAAGGCATGACACTTTAAACGACTACAACAACCATACCCAGTAAAGTCTCACCAATAACACAAGATATTCGTAGGGTCTTGGGGGAAAGGATAGGCAAACTATACATCTACCTGAAATTATTGAGAGATTACTTCCAAGGAGACCCCTAACTCTTAACCACAAGCAAACGCGACACCCTCCAATAGCACAAGAGAAGAAAAGAAAAACCACACACACACATCTCTCTCTCTCTCTCTCTCTCTATATATATATATATATATATATATATATATATATAGAGGGTTAGGTTCGAATGAGAACTTTTAATAACTAAATCTCAACCACTAATTTCAGGTGGAGACCACTATATATATAGGGAGAGGATCATTTGAGAACCAATTGGGTTTGGGAACTAAAAAGAACTAATCTCAGCCACTAGTTTATATATATGGAACCCCCCCCCATGAATTATAGTGGTCCCACCTGAAATTAGTGGTTGAGATTTAGTTCTCAAAAGTTCTCAAAATAAAAAGTTCTCATTTGAACCTAACCCTATATATATATATATATATATATAGGAATGAGAACAATTAATAACCCTTCCTTTGGAGCAATAACCAAATAACCACATCCTAGTGGCTTGATGAAAAAACAGGTGCTATGGATTAGTGACATGTGGCATTCTTTTTTTTTCTTTTTTTTTAACAGAAAGGGTATAAGGGTATTTTACCTAAAAGAAAAAAGCACCCCTCATTTTTAAAACGCTTATAACTTTTTTATCCGAAGCCGTTTTTTTATAAAAATTATACCATTGGACTCGTTGCTTTTTTATCTTTAATTCGGATGTGGTCCCGACTTTTTTCTAAGGTTTTTTTTCAAACGTCCGTATTAACATCAATGCTACAGAAAAAGGCACCGGCGCTACCCAAAAAAGGCATCAGTGCTATTTTTTGTAACATTACATGTCAATACGGACGTTTGAAAAAAAGTGTCAAAAAATGTCGGGACCACATCTGAATTAAAGATAAAAATGCAACGAGTCCAACGGTATTTTTTTTATAAAAAACTGACATCGGATAAAAAAGTTATAGCCGTTTTAAAATGGCGAGGGTGCTTTATTGGTTGAGTTAAATGACTAAATTACCCTTTCTGGAAAAGGAGGGAGAGGGACACTTGTCATAATTTTGGTGGTTCAAATGGGTTATTTGGTTATTCCTCCAAGCAAGGGTTATTAATAGTTCCATACCCTATATATATATATATATATATATATATATATATATATATATATATAGGGAGAGGATCATTTGAGAACTAAAGAACTAAAAAGAACTAATCTTAGCCACTAGTTTATATATATATGGAAAACCCCCCATGAATTTGAATGCTCCCCCTTGAAAATTAGTGGCCCAAATTGGTTCTCAAAAGTTATCAAAAGAAAAAGTTCTCATTTGAACCTAACCCTATATATATATATATATATATATATATATATATATATATATATAGTTAGGTTCAAAAGAGAACTTTTTGTTTAGAGAACTAAATTTCAACCACTAATTTCAGGTGGGGACCATTATAATTCATTGGGGGGGGGGGGGGGGAGGGTTCCATATATATAAATAAGTGGCTTAAAATGGTTCTTTTTAGTTCTCAAACCTAATTGGTTCTCAAATAAACCCCTCTCTCTCTCTCTCTATATATATATATATATATAGAGAGAGAGAGAGAGGTTTATTTGAGAACCGATTAGGTTTGAGAACTAAAAAGAACCATTTTAAGCCACTTATTTATATAAATAAGTGGCTTAAAATGGTTTTTTTTAGTTTTCAAACCCAATTGGTTCTCAAATAAACCTCTCTCTCTCCCTCTCTCTCTCTTTCTCTCTCTCTCTCTCTCTATATATATATATATATATATATATATATATATATATATATATATATATATACAGAGTTAAGTTTAAATGAGAATTTTTTTATTTTGAGAACCAAATCTCAACCACTAATTTTAAATGGGGACCACAATAATTCATGGGGGGGGGGGGGGTTCCATATATATAAGCTAGTGGTTAGAATAGTTCTCAAACCTAATTAATTCTCAAATTTATCATCTACCTATATATATATATATATATATATATATATAGGGAAGGGTTCCGTGTAGACCCCTTAAATTTTGTAGACCCCTATAAAACTCAATAAAAATAAAACTCAGTGTTGTAAATTTGGTTTTTTTTATTACGATAAGCTTTTAAGAACCAAAAAAATAAATTAATTAATTAAAAAAAAACAAAAAACATTAAAAATCGAACATTTTAAGACAATGAGTTTTAAAATAATGAGTTTTAAACGCAACACTGAGTTTTATTGAGTTTATTGAGTTTTAAACTCATTGATTTTTAAAACTCATTGTCTTAAAATGTTCAATTTTTAAATGTTTTTCGTTTTTCTTTTTTTTTAATTGTCTTTTTTTTGTTCTTAAAAGCTTATCGCAAATAAAAAAAACTAAATTAACAAAACTGAGTTTTATTTTTAGTGAGTTTTAATGAGTTTTTATTGAGTTTTATAAGGGGTCTACGGGTCTACAAAAAATAAGGGGTCTACACGGATCTTTTACCTATATATATATATATATATATATATATATATATATATATGAGAATGATAAAATGAAAACCTCTCCGAGTTGAAAAACCGTGAAAACTAAGCTAAAAAATTCGTTTTTTGTTCTAATTTTTTTATGGTGACTCTCTAATTTAAAAAAACATCCTTTATGAAAAAAAAATTAAAAAAAAAACGCCGAGTAATTTAAAAAATTTATATATTTAAGAACCGTCTTTTTTGCAAAAAGAAGTTAACCGGCCAAAAAAGACGTTCAAAATTTGTTATTTTTTTAGATGTGTTTTTTATAGATTTTACATTCATTTTTGATGGTTTTGATGGAAAAAAAAAATAAAAAAGCGCCTAGAGATTTTTTTTTAATAATTATTTATAGATTTTGTTACATATGTAACAGGTAAATCTTACATATGTAACAGACGTAACGTCAGATTTCGGAATTTTTTAAAAAAAAACTACTAGTCATTTTTTTTTATTTTTTTTCACCATAGGGCTTGTATTAACGCATATAATCACTACAAAAATGTTGAAGAAAAATAAAAATCGTTTTGTGGTAGTTTCCACGGTTTTTCCAACTCAAAGAGGTTTTCATTATATCCATCCCCTATATATATATATAGGGTTAGGTTCGAATACGAACCACCATTTTTCCTAAGATCGGTAGGGACAATCTTGGACCATCAGATCATTTAGTTGGATGTATGAGATTAAAGGAGATTGGGTAAAGAGAGATAAAACGTAAATTAAGGATGGAAGAGCAAAATAGGAAGATAACTCTTGTTGACTTTTTTTCAAGTTTCCCCCTATTTTTAAAACGATCATAACTTTTTCATACGACGTTATATATTTAAAAAAAAATTCACGATAATTCTATTCGCGTTTTTATCTTTAATTTGAGACTAGGTTTGCTCGATTTGGAGAAAAAATTATAATTGACGTTTTTACGGCGTTTCCGGATCAGTTTTCTAGGATGTTCTAGTAGCAATTTAGGATTATGCTGAATTTCAGACTTTAATTCTAAGCCTAAACTATCTTTTTTTTATTTTTTAAATTATTTTTATACACTGTGCTGGTATATATTTTTATACTGGTTGTGCTTGTGTTTGGTTTTCGAAGTTTGTTAGACATTGTTTTAGTGCTGGTACTGCTTGATATTTACAAGAGCACCAGACTAGCATAGATTTATACAAGCACAACTTTAAAAACTTATAAAAAAACTAAAAAAATCAGCATTTTTTTGTGCTGGTGTGTGTATGATTCTGTGCTGGTTCTGTGCTAGTGTGTTTGTGTTTTTGTGCTAGTGTGCTGATATGTTTGCGTTTTTATGTTGCTATGCTGGTGTACTGGAAAAACGCTAAAAACGTCAAAAAAATTCCTTCAAATCAAGCAAACCTAGTCTCAAACAAAAGATAAAAACGCGAATAGAATCATGGTGACTTTTATTTTGAAAAATAATATCGTATGAAAAACTTATGGCCGTTTGAAAAAAGTGGAGAAAAATGAATAACTTCCAAAAATACAAATGAGAACTTTTTCTTTTGAAAAACTTTTGAGAACTAAATCTCAACCACTAATTTCAGGTGGAGACCACTATAATTTATGAGGGGTTTTCCATGTATATAAACTAGTGGCTTAGAATTATTCTTTTTGGTTCTCAAACCCAATTGGTTCTCAAATGAACTTCTCCTTATATATATATATATAATAGATAGATAGATAAAAAATGAAAAATGAAAAATGAAAAACGAAAAAGAAAATGAAAAACTCCTACAAATGATACTAAAATTGCCATCACAAAAGAACTCCTACAAGTTTTTTGAATTTTCCATGCCTTAATGCACTACTCAATCTACAGAATCTAAACCCAATTGCAATATCAGCCCACTCCACCTCCCTCTCAGAGCCCAGAACTTCCAATTCAAACAATTAATTCAAACATTCTTTTTCTCTACAGTACAACTAAGCGGTCAAACTCATAATTTTCTTATAAAAATTCAATTTGTACATAAAACAATTAACTATTTTAGCCCCTCTTGACCGTCCCTTAGTCTACAAAAAATCAAGTAAGAGGCGACTCTTAGAGTCATCAATAGAACAAGTCCTCTAGTTGAAAGCTAGCTCATGGGTCCAAATGGCTTATGGATCACTCAAAGTTCCAAGATTTCTTATTAGTATCACTACTTTAACAGAATTTTTTATACTATTTTTGTCAGACCAGCAAGCCTGTGCTCCTTGCTTGTAGGTATGAGTCATATGGACCACAGAAACAGTTCACTTGATTGCAAGATCCAAAAAAACCAACATCCACCCACATGGATGATGGATCCACGCCCTCAGTGACGTTCCTTAAATATCTAAACCAATTAATCCCCCATTTCAACAACTAAATCAACAAAATAAAGACGATCTGATGTACCATCAAGAAACTGCCCATCACCAACCATAAAAGAAGATAATTTTGAGAGAAATTTACATCCGGTGAATCTCATTTTTTACTATGTATTCACAATCAATAACTAGGCAAAACCCAGATCATAAATATTGAAAAAGAAGTTCAATATGTGAGTGGGTCATGCAGTAATGGTAAAGTTACTTTCATAAATTTACTTTCATATGACCTGAATGTTACAAGTTGAAGTCGTGTAAACAGCCTCTTGCAGAAATGGAAGGTAAGGATGTGTACATCAACGTCCTCACGTAAGGAAACCTTGTGCTTAAGGTTCTCATTTGATAAATCAATACCCTAATCAAGAAACTCGAACATTATAACTGAAATTATTATCACACAAATGTGAAAATTTTATTATTACTACATATAACAATAGCAAGATGCTATGAACAGTAACCGTCACGTGGTGAGTTGTGGTGTTCTCACGTGTCACTTCATAATTTAACTTTTTTTTCCTATTCAAACGAAGTCGTGTAACATAACTTTTAGATTCTGACCTCAATATTTAATCATTTGGGTCTTGACTTGTGGTCTAATATAGGTATACCAATAAGAGACAAGATCAAGAAAACAAGGTATCTATATAGGCAATAAATATGCAAGGAATCTAAACGCAAGTGGAAAAAAAGGACACAAAAGTCTATCTACATATAAACCATTCAGGCCAGTGTAAAAATCTATTTATAAGACAAAACTTCCTCTGATGAAATTTTATTACGAGCTGAAGGTAAGAATTGTGAAGAGTAGATGCATCAATTTTAAAGAAATCGAGTTTAAACAAATTAGTTGAGGTAATAGCATCACTGTAACCTTGTTATCAGATATTCCATAAACTTTAGCAAATAGTTATAGAAATTTTGATTTCTACTTGAAGCTATAAATTTCAAGTTAGAAGGAAACAACTGGGGCAAATAAGAAGAGGAAGCCACTGAGGATTACCTGGATAAAAAAACAAACAAAGATGTAGGATTTTGCACCTGAATCTGAACTTAAGAAGACAATCGTCCGTCAGAAATAGGAAAACTAGTGAAAACTTTTGAAGGAATTCGAGAAAAAAAGGGGACTAAATAGAAAATAACCTAAAAAACAACTCCGGCGCTGTTAAACAATTCAGGTTCAGGTGCAAAATCCTATTTCTGACGAACGATTGTCTTCTTAAGTTCAGATTCAGTCAAAAGTTCAGGTGCAAAATCCTATTTTTGATGGACGATTGTCTTCCTATTTCTGATGGACGATTGCCTCTGTCTATACAATGGTAAGCGGTGGTGGCTTTCGATAGAAATTGAGGTAGGAGGTAGAATACGTGTAAAACTTAAAGCCAACATCAAAGTGTAGGTGTTTTGGTAATGGTACCTATCAGTCTTTGGTAATGCCACGTATCAGCCTTAAAAAAGAAAGAAAAAACTGTTTTGGTAATGGCACGTACCGGTCTTTGATAATGCCACGTATCAGCCTTAAAAAGAAAAAAACCCCACCGAGACGACAATCGGACCCTCATTTGTCACCTCATCTGTCAAATATAACACCCCCCCAATAATTTGCGACTAAAACGGCTGGAGCAGATGAAGTTAATTGATGCTATGAACAGTAACCGTCATGTGGCGAGTTGTGGTGCTCCCACGTGGCACTTCGTAATTTAACTTTTTTTTCCTATTCAAATGAAGTCTTGCAACATAGCTTTTAGGTTATGGCCTCAATATTTTAATCATTTGGTCTTGACTTGTTGTCTAATAGGTATACTAATAAAATGTTATGGACAAAAGTTTCTGTAATCATAGAAATTTCAATTGAAGATACAAAGAAGAAAGTAGATGCAAGCATCCATATATGTAGAATGATGGCTGGAAGATAGCCTCTAATTATGCCAAGAAAGAAGGAACAAAAAATATGGTATGGGATAAAGATGAATGGAAAAATATACAGCATTAAATGGTTGCCATCTTTATGTGTATATATATATATTTTTATTACCCCCCCCCCCTCAAGTTGGAGCATGGAGATCTTGAATGCCTAACTTGTTAAGTAGAGAACGAAATTGTTGTGCTCCCAATGGTTTTGTAAGAATAACCGCTACTTGTATTTTAGAATCACTCTGCATAGGTTTTCTTTCCTTTGACTCAACCCCCTCTCTAACGAAATAACAATCCATTTCGACGTGTTTGGTTCGTTCATGGAAGACTGGGTTATTGGCTATGTGACGGGCTGCTTGATTGTCACGGAACAAGGTAGTTGGCCCGATTGGAGGTATGTTGAGTTCCTTTAAAAGCCACCTCATCCACAAAACTTCACTAACTGTATTCGCCATTGCTCGGTATTCAGCTTCTGCTGATGATCGGGAGACGACCGACTACTTCTTAGATTTCCATGATACAGGAGCTCCCCCTAAAACTAGTAGGTAACCGGTTCTTGATCTTCTTGTGAACGGACACCCAAGCTAATCAGAATCGCAATAGGCTATGAGGTTGGTTCCTCCTTCTTTAGGAATCAAGATACATTTCC
>JBCNJP010009491.1:0-29162 GCA_039602395.1 Deinandra increscens subsp. villosa
AACCAATTTGCAAAGTCTACTTTTCACTGAATTTGACAGCTTTGCGCACCCAACTTGCAGCAGTGATTTGGGTGACCAAACGGAGGTTTTGGAAAGTGTGCGAGTAGCCGTTGTAAAGCTAAGACATCCTACTTTACTAGAGAAAAAGAATCAATCAGTTTAGAGCAAAATTGAGTGAGTTATGGCTGCTGCAAGTTGACCCAAAATTCTGGTCAAAGCTGTTAGAAATTCCAAGTTTGTAAAAGTCTAAGATTTCACTTTTTATGCTATCATATGGCTATCCAACATACACAAGCACAATTGTAATCACCATAACATGTAAATTCTGGTCCTAACATGATCATACCATATTCATAGCAAAATCTCAACATGGAACTAGCAATTTAGCATATTACACCCAAATTTCATAGTCAAACACCCAACATACATAAAGGAACACATATAGCAGATTTTTTTTAGCTCAAAACCCAGCCCTAAACCCAAGTTCAAATCTGTCCCAACTTGACATATATCATCTCTCAACCTAAAACATGAATCAAGAGCATGATAGCTCACCATTTAGCATGAAAACGCCATAGAACACACATGCAACAACAAATTTCACGTTTTAGAATCTAGGGCTTACAAGATTTTAAGAGAAATCGCAGATTGGAGAAGGAGAAGTGAAGATGAAGCTTCCTTTAGTGTTCTTGAAGCTTGTGGAAGCTTAAAACCTCCAATTTCTTGCTTCTTGATGCTTGATTTCACGAAAATCACAAGTGTGTGTGTGGGGGTGTTTGAATCGTAAAGAAGAGAGGGAGAGAGAGAGCTGATGTCGTGAAGTGAGGGTGGGGAGGAAGATAAAATGCAGATTTTTATTTTAATTAAATGTTACACTTTTGGTCCCTCAAGTTTTCTTTTAAGCATATAAGGCATAGAACTCATTTTAAATGGGTTTTTAACTAGAAGTTGTAACGTAAAACTTCTAAAAATATTTCGAAGTGTTTTTAGATCACTTAGCATGTAAGATTTAGTCGGGTTACATAAATTTATCATTTATACACAAAAATCTAAATTTACACACGAAGCCCGTTTTCGCATAAAAATGCAAATTTTCGCAACTAACACATAAGATCACAAAAATAAGTTCACGAAACAAGTTACTAAATTTAATTAGCAAATAAACATGAATAGGCATGTAATCATTCAAATAATGGGTCTCGGGTTTGTTAACGAAACTAACGGAAAAACTTAACGGGGTTAACTTGGGTAGTTACAGTTGTCACATTTTTTCTTCAAGTTGAAGCGTGATGCGTGTTGCACTCTTTTTCCCTTGATCTTGGTTTTTTCCCACAGGGTTTTTCCGGATAAGGTTTTTAATGAGGCAACAAATCAAAAACGCATGTGGATATAAATGATTGATGGACAAACCGGAAGTGTAGCATGTCTTTAACCTTTAGTCCATCATTATTTCTTGAATAATCAATGGACTAGGGGGACTTGATGAGGATAGGCCAAGAGTGGACATGCAAGTGCCTCAAAGATGACACTTCAAGAGATAAGCATCACATGTGGGGGCAAGGTGAAAAGAGGATGCAGTTGCGGACGGTCGAGACGCAAATGCATCTCTCCAGCTTACGAAGATGCGATTTTGAAGAATAGTATAAATAGTTCATTTGATAGCTTGTAAGGAAAACTTTTCAGATCTCAAATTACACCTTAAACTGTGTGTATTTCTGAATGTATTTCGATTAGTGTCAAATCAATACAAATCTCTCGATTCCAATACTTTTCCATTAATTTACTCAATTCCTAATTGGATTGTAGAGTCAAACTTATAACCGGTGTGATTCTGTGTTTCATCATACACTAACCCCCCCCCCCCCCTCAATTCCTTAAAGTTTTCGGTTAGGATCTTTTAGTTTATAAGTCCCAAGCCGAGTGTGTGTGTGTGTGCATGCATTACCAATTGTTCCAAACTAAGCGTTTACATAAATATATGTTTGGTTCACAAAAGTCATCACGTGTCATAAACCATTTACGTACAAGGTCACATGAAATCCTAGACTTTATGATTCGTACAATTCATGTTTGTTCGTTTGTCGTTTGTTAAATTTATCAACCAACGTGTAGGACCGACTCGACTCATATGTGAAGTTTTTCGTGGACTCGATCACACCTATTATGTGTATGAATGCATGTGTGTTCGAATAAATAATTACTCATTTTCATGTTTTCTGGAAAATTATATGAAAATACCGGGTGTCACATTATCCCCTTGCTGATGTAATTTCCGTCCCGAAAATTGAGTAGTGTCGCTAGTTTGCTGGACACAAGGAAATAAAAAGAAAAAGAAAAAAAAGAATTCTCCTCAGTTGTCACACTTGTCATCACAAGCTTTCTTGGATCCACTTGCTTGATTAGTTTCTTGTCTAATTTCAACCTTTTTTTCTTTCACTCTTTTCTTGACTCTTAACAAAATATGCTAACACCTCATCAGATAAAACATTAGTAACAGGAGTCTCTACCTTTTTAACTTGAAAGATACCATTTGTAGTATGAAAAGATGATGTAGGAAAAGTGTCACTAGTCAAAAATTTGAACCATTCTATTTTGAAATTGTGAGTTTAATCAATTGAAATTAACTGACTGGTACGAAAACATAAAAAGCAATTACTTGGTAGAAAAAGTCTGAATTGTTTTTAATAACCAGTGGTATCAAAATGGTAACATTGGAGAATCAAAAATATTATCAAAATATTTTCACTTTTCAAAAAAAAAATTCTTCAACTTTTCGCAAAAGATTATTCACCTTTTCGCATGTATAGTTTTTGCAAAAGGTATATTTTCACAAAAGAATTAGCGAAAAATTGAAGCTCAATGTTTCGAATTAAGATCAATGGATTACGCACATACTTTTTGCTCCAACTTTTGTACGAAAAGTTCGAAACTCAATGTTTCTAATAAGAATTTCATTAATTTTGACTTTTTGCAGATTTTGGATATGTCGTAGATTCTGGATATTTCGCAGATGCAACAACAAATTTCGCAATTCGCACAACAAATCTCGAACTGAATTTTCGCGATTACAGGAGCAAATCTTCATCAAATTTGCCAAAAAGTTGATTCAAGATCTTCGTAATATCACCATGAATTTTGCTATCAACAAAACTCAATCATGCAATTAGAATTAGATGAAATTTGATCAAAAATTGCTCAACACGAAGAAGAACGTGAAGAACGAATCTGCATGAAAATTTTAGATCTAATCTATCCGGATTTCGAGCACGAAAGGCTCTGAGACCACTAGTATGTCTTGAAATCGGATCTAAACTCAATGCAGATCAAAATCACACGATGATCAAGCTATTAAAAATCTCGATCTATGAGTTTTACATATAGAATGGTGAAGAACACGAAGATGGTGATGAACATGAGTGCAGATTCAATCACTAGTAGACTAAAGAGAAAAGAGAATAATCCTTAATAATCATTAATTAAATAATGAACGTGCATCGAATGTCTACACACACACACTCAATCTATCTCTCTCTCTCTCCAATCTCTCTCTAGAACATAGAATCTCTCATCCTAACTTAGAATCGTCTAGATTGCTCAACCGCACAAATGAGGTTGACAACACTATTTATAGACTTACAGGTTACGAAATGTCTACACACATGTCACAACTCATAAGTGACTGACATTTCACAAACCGATGACCAAAATTACAACCTTATGCAACAATCTAAAAATATAACCTAAGATTCTTCATTTTGTCTTCTTCTTCGGCATAGTTGACTCTCATTTTTAATTTTTGACCTGAATTATCCTAAAAAAAAACTATAAATGAAACAATATCAAACTGTTTTATGCATGATTAATCAGAAGTAACTCGTATGGTGAGGAATATTTGATCTATAAACATGTATAATGTGGTGTATATCAAGAGTTTGTGTCTATACATTATCTTAGTTTTGAGCTTCATGAGGCTAGAGTGGTCATGGAGAATAATGAGATAATAAGGAAATTTATAAGAACATTGTCGATATCTGAATGTTTACTCAGTTAGTTAATATAAAGAGGAAACAATGACATGTAGAGTCTTCAACTAGATGAGTTACATTATATTCTGAGTGCCAATTAATGAGATGAAGATCAATGCTAAGATTGATAGCAATTGTCACAAGAGCTTTGAAAGCTCTACTACTCTACTCACAACGGAGTATGGAGCACAATATGAAGCGGTAGCTCCTATTCAATGTAATCAAGTTCCTTTCCGAGAGGTCAAGACTCAAGACTATACTCTCCTCAGTACTCCGTCACACACCTAGCTATCACAAAAATGCATGGCGTCGTTAAGAAAACATCTCAAAATTTAAACCGCGTCACACCTTGTATAGTGACGAGATATTTGTTTGGACCAATACCATCATAAATAATTTCAATTTTCTGTATAATTAATGAAAACGTTCAAGTGGTAAAAGGGTCGGAGGTCACATGCGCTATACAGATGATGGATGATTATACTTTCTTTGTTTTATTTTCTTTTCTCATGAATACGAGTGTTTTAAAAATACAAAAGTTGCTTGATTTGCAAGGCAACATAAACAGTATACATGATGGACCACCACCACCACCTTTTTTTATAGGAAAATATCTTACTTAAATATATTCATTTAAATAATGCAAACAATTTTGAGTTGGCTGTTTTTTACAAAATAATATTGTCTCCAACCCAAGTATGTCTATAGACACTATTACACTCTAAATGTTTTGGTTTCTTTGACATATATAGTTTGGAAGCTTTTCAATCACATTGTTTCTTCGTTGATCACCACAAAAATATTTGATGGTTACCTATTAAAAAATGTGTAGAAACAACTTGATCCAACCCATTTTGACGTAAAAACTCTGGTGTGAAAATAAAAATTTCAACATTTTTTTACACACGTTTTTCTACACAGTTTTCTCACGGTAAATTCATACTTAACATAGGCTCTTAGTTACCCAATGTTAGTTAAAGAAATCATCGTACAATACACTAAAGTTTTTTAAATGTTTTAATAAGATTTATACATAATACTATCGTTTTTTAAGACAAAAAAAACTGTTATATAAAATTAATATTTGTTTACGTGTGAAAACATAAAGAGGACAATAAAAATGTCAATGATGTTGTTGTATTTCAGTTTTACCTCTATGACCACCTAAATTTATTATTTTGTAAATGTGACACCCAACCCCCCCCCCCCCCCCCCCCCCCCACTCCTTGCTATTCCAGTTATCCGGATATCGATTATAGTCTTGATCAATTGGTTCGAATTGCTTCACATTGACGCTTTAAATTTATCTTAAAAATTATTTTTATTTACACTCTACGATATATAGTGTATATATAAATATTCTTCTATAATTTGTTTGAGATCTTCGTACTCATACAGATTTTCTTTTCTACAAAAAGTTGATGGTAGATGCGTAAACAAAAGTGTGAAAATCATTGCAAGTATGTGGTATACCCGTAATAGGTGGACCGGTAAGAATGACCAAATACATAATATATTTTATATATATATATATATATATATATATATATATAGGGAGAGGATCATTTGAGAACTAATTGAGTTTGAGAACTAAAAAGAACTAATCTTAGCCACTAGTTTATATATATGGAAAACCCCCCTCATGAATTTGAATGCTCCCCCCTTGAAAATTAGTGGCCTAAATTGGTTCTCAAAAGTTCTCAAAAGAAAAAGTTCTCATTTGAACCTAACCCTATATATATATATATATATATAGGGAGAGAATCATTTGAGAACTAATTGGGTTTGAGAACTAAAAAGAACTAATCTTAGCCAGTAGTTTATATATATGGAAAACCCTCCCATGAATTTGAATGCTCCCCCCTTGAAAATTAGTGGCCCAAATTGGTTCTCAAAAGTTCTCAAAAGAAAAAGTTCTCATTTGAACCTAACCCTATATATATATATATATATATATATATATATATATATATATATATAGGGTGGGGATATTTTGCAAACCCTTCCCACTTTGGAAAACAAAGTAAACCAATTGAAGGGCTAGGGGAACATCCACGTAGCCTATTGACTTTTTTCCTAGAAATGGTATGAATGTCATTACTCCATTGAATGCTTTATCACTGTGAAAATGGGACTCTTGGACACATCAACTCTCTCTCCTCTCTCCCAAGAATATTCTTTACTTTTATATCTTAATTTAATTAATTAAATAAATAAAAAGATTCTATAAACTTCAAATGGTCATATCTCACTAAATACTTAACGAAAATAACTTCTGAAAGCGACGTTGGATTCGCCTCGACGAGACGATTCAGGAGCGCACCATTCTTGATAGGTTTCGTTGCGGATTAATTTAACCAATTAATTCAAAAAATGATTCAATAAACTCAAAATTGCCATATCTCACTAAATATTTAACGAAAATAAATTCTGAAAGCGACGTTGGATTCTTCTCGGCGAGACGATTCAGGAGAGCACCATTGTTGATATGTTTCGTTGCGGTTTGCATAAACCTAGTTACATATGTAACCCCATATCTTATTATGTCAACAAAGGGGTTATCTATGTAACCCACAAATTATTCTTTTTTTTAAATAGCCAATGTAACTATAATATAGGGTACCTATGTAACCCAAAATATCATTCACATATGTAACACAAATGGGTTACCCATGTATCCCACCAATGAATCTTTTTTTTTAAATAACCTATGTAACCATATCAGGTTACCTATGTAACCCCAAATATCATTCACATATGTAAGCAATAGAGGTTACCTATGTAACACGATAGAGGTTACATATGTAATTTAATATCTTGTTCACTGATTGGTTAAAAAAATATGTAACCAATAGAGGTTACCTATGTAACACAAAGGGGTTACCTATGTTATGTAACCAATAGAGGTTACCTATGTAACCCGCATAGGTTACCAATGTAACCCGCATAGGTTACCTATGTAATTCAACATCTTGTTCATTGATTGGTTTTAAAAATATGTAACCAGTAGAGGTTACTTATGTAATTCAATATCGGAAAAATTGGAACCGATAAAAACGATAAAGAAACTTGAATCTGATTGGTGCAATAGCTTAGTATGATCAAACAAGATGTTAAATTACCTATGTAACCACGATAGGTTACCTATGTAACCACGATAGGTTACCTATGTAACCACGATAGGTTACCTATATAACCAATTAGTGAACAAGATGTTGAATTACATAGGTAACCTATGCAGGTTACATAGGTAACCTCTATTGTTTACATATGTGAATGATATTTGGGGTTACATAGGTAACCTGATATAGTTACATAGATTATTTAAGAAAAAAAGATTCATTGGTGGGATACATGGGTAACCCCTTTGTGTTACATAAGTAACCTCTATTGGTTACATATTTTTAAAACCAATTAGTGAACAAGATGTTGAATTACATAGGTAACATTTGCGGGTTACATATTTAACCTCTATTGGTTACATATGTGAATGATATTTAGGGTTACATAGGTAACCTAAGATAGTTACATAAGTTATTTTTAAAAAAAAGTTTCATTGGTTGGATACATGGGTAACCCCTTTATGTTACATAGGTAACCTCTATTGGTTACATATTTTTAAGACCAATCAGTGAACAAGATGTTGAATTACATAGGTAACCTCTGTGGGTTACATAGATATTTAATTAATAACTGAATATTTGACATTGTTTAAGTATGTAACCAACCTGGGTTACCTATGTTATGGATCTGATCAGATCGGTTACCTATTTTTTGATTGACCTCATATGTTACACATGTAACCTCAAACGGTTACTCATGTAAGCCTATATTTTTCTTAAGTATAGGTTTACATAATAAGATGCGGGGTTACATAAGTAACTACCTCTATGCAAACGCCAACGAAACCTATCAACAATGGTGCTCTCCTGAATCGCCTCGCCGAGACGAATCCAACGCCGCTTTTAGAATTGATTTTCGTTAAGTATTTTGTGAGATATGGCAATTTGAAGTTTGTTGAATTATTTTTTGAACTAATTGATTAAATTAATCCTCAAAGAAACCTATCAACAATGGTGCGCTCCTGAATCGTCTCGTCGAGACGAATCCAATGCCGCTTTCAAAATTAATTTTCGTTAATTATTTAGTGAGATATGGTCATTTGAAGTTTGTTTAATTAGTTTTTAAATTAATTAATTAAACTTTGTGAAAGAAGAAAAGTACATGATATATGGGTCAAAGAAAGAAAGAGAAATGACCTGAAGCTACATGTTCTTTTTGCAGGTGGGGACACTTAATGGTGCAGATTTTGGATTATTCTACCCTTTAGATTTATTAATAAAAGGAAAATGAGATATTATGGGATAAAATTAAAGGAAAATTAGGGGATTAATGTGAGCCATTGGATTGATATGATCAATGGTAGATAGGAGGTTTCCTTGGTTTTCCAAAGTGGGAGTGGTTTTCATATTATCCTTCCTCTATATATATATATATATATATATATATATATATATATATATATATATATATATGTGTGTGTGTGTGTGTGTGTGTGTGTGAAAGTTCAAATACAAAGTGTATTTTTCCTGCGAAGAGTGCGATGGAAGGAGAGGCCGACGCATGGCATTTTCTTTCTGGACGCGGAGGGGCATTTTTGTCAATTTAAAGTTTTTTAGTTAAAATTGATGGTATATAGCATTCACAGCGTGCTTTTTTAATTATATATCGTTTGTGTCATTGTTGTAACCTAATTTGTATCAAGTTTATTCATGCGTCAAAATAGAAGTAACATGCATACGTATAATAGAAAGTCAAATTTTTGAGCTTATGTTCATGTATTTTTGCGAGAGTCATAATTATAGCATGCGTAATAATGGTGTATATGATGCGTGAAAATAAGAGAATGAAATTTTTATAAACTTTAAAACATACAAACATATATTTTTTACCCCATTGCTTTTTCTACTCTTTCGTTGATTATCTTAAGTGTAGATTTTTTTTTGTTCATCGGTATCCATGTGTCCCCCGTATATTTTCTTGTGTTTTTTGGCTTTGATGACGATGTCTGATTTCTTATTATTTGTGTCGGAGAGGATGATTTTTGCCACATATATATTTGTTTCTCAGCTCAATGAGTGTTGGGAATCGAGATACCGAGCCAACAAGATTTGGATAGATGTGATTAATATTCAACGACCACTTATTATATACCGTCCTACAACACGGTGAAGAATATGACAACTTAAGTTACAAGACTCAACTAAAGAAAAGGCTCTAGTAAATATTATTTATTGTTTAAATATTGTCACTAGTTGGTAGTTTACTATTATGCCATTTGTGAGTTTGTATTATATATAGTAAGTTTTTCTCATGTGAAAGACTTGATGAGTGTTAGAGAGAAAGTTAGTCATGGTTCTTTGAAGCTTGTAAGGTGATGGTTAAGGCACAAAGCAATTATATCATGACCTGTTTAATTTTAAAATCCGAACTATTTATGCCTCAGGAAACCAGCACCACTGCACGTTCAAGTCCTTCATGGACTGTAAGCCGATGACGTTTTCCGGCGAAGAAGGAGCTGTAGGACTCCTTAGGTGGATTGAGAAGTCCGAAAAGGTTTTCTCCATGTGTAACTGCCCAGCTGAAAGCAAGGTGAAGTTTGCTACTGGTACCTTCGAAGGAGCTGCACTCTCCTGGTGGAACGCTGAAATTCAGATGGTTGGGCTAGACGCGGCTAATAACATGCAGTGGGCAGCATTTAAGGATCTGATTATGGAGGAATACTGTCCACGTGACCAAGTCAAGAAGCTTGAGGGTGAATTCCTGAATTTGAAGATGTCTGGGTCTGAGATTGAACAGTACACTGCACGATATCACGAGTATGAAGTCTTGTGCCCCTCGATGGTTGATGCTGAATTCAAACGCATTGAGCGTTATCTGGAAGGCCTCGCGCCTCAAATCAAAGGATTGGTGACTGCCAGCAACCCTGCGAACGTGCAACAAGCCATCCGTTTGGCTCACAAGCTCACTGATCAGGAAGTTGAGAAAGGTACACTTCCTGCAAGAGTCACTGAAAAGACTGCCCTTGAGTGGCAAGAGAAAGGCTGATGATGAAGCTCCTGAAAACTCGATGAATGTTCAGAGTGTTGGAAACAGCACTGGGAGGTCTTATAACTCCCAAGGTCAAAGCAAGAGGTCCGGGAATAACAGTGGCAACTACCGCCAGGGCGGAAATGGTCAGAGCAACTACAGGGGTAACCTGCCGCTGTGTAACAGATGCGGGAAGCATCATGCTGGTGTTTGCAGAAAGAGTCTGAGCTGTGAAAGGTGTGGTAAGGGAGGCCACGAAGCGAAGGACTGTTGGGCAATTTTACCCGAGCAACAAAACCGCCCCAGAAGGAACAACAACAATCAAGGGAACAACTATGGGAACAATCGGGGCAATGGGAAACAACGGTCAGAACCAGAACAACAACAATGGGGGAGCCCGTGGCTGCTTTGAGTGTGGTGCTCAAGGTCACATTAAAAGAGACTGCCCTCAGCTGAGAAGACAAGGGAACGGAAATCAGGGAAACAACGGTGGGAATGGTAACGGTGGCGGTAATGGTAATGGGAATGGCAATGGAAATGGTGGAAACGGAAATGGTGGAAATGGTAGAGGTCGAGCTTTCGTCATGGGTCAGGGTGAAGCACGCAATGACGCCAACGTGATTAATGGTAAATTTATTTTGAACGGTTTCTTTGCTACTGTTTTATTTGATTCTGGTGCTGAGAAAAGTTTTGTTTCCACTAAATTTGCTAAATTGATTAATGCTAAACCGATCGACTTAGATGCTAAATATGTGGTAGAACTAGCAAATGGTAAACTTCATGATACGACCCAGATAGTTAAGGATTGTAAGCTAGAACTAGCGGGCCACACCCTAGGAATTGACCTTATGCCTTTCCCGATTGGTAGTTTCGACGTCATAGTAGGAATGGATTGGTTATCCGAAAACCGAGCTGAAATTTTATGTAAGGAAAAAGTGGTTCGTATTCCACTCGAAGACGGCAAAGTGTTAACGGTCCAAGGAGAAAAAGGTGGAACAGTCACCGGCATTATTTCATTCCTTAAAGCTCAGAAATGCCTCCGTAAGGGTCACTTCGCGATTCTTGCAAACGTCACTGACACGACACATCCCGAGCGCAAAATTGATGATTTCCCGATAGTTCGCGACTTCCGAGATGTATTTCCTGAAGATCTGCCTGGCTTGCCTCCATTTCGACAAGTTGAGTTTGGGATTGATTTAGCTCCAGGTGCCGCTCCGATCGCACGCGCACCTTACCGATTGGCTGTAAGTGAACTCAACGAACTCTCCTCACAACTGCAAGAGCTACTCGACAAGGGGTTTATTCGTCCAAGTTCGTCTCCATGGGGAGCTCCGGTATTGTTTGTTAAGAAGAAGGATGGAACGTTCCGCATGTGTATCGACTACCGAGAGCTTAACAAAGTTACGATCAAGAATCGATATCCACTTCCTCGAATCGACGATCTCTTCGATCAACTGCAAGGTTCAAGTTACTACTCAAAGATTGATCTACGGTCTGGTTATCACCAACTTCGGGTTCGTGAAGAGGATGTTCCTAAGACTGCCTTCAGAACTCGGTATGGACACTACGAGTTCCTGGTTATGCCGTTTGGGCTAACCAATGCACCTGCCGTATTTATGGATCTGATGAATCGAGTGTGCAAGCCGTACCTCGATAAGTTTGTAATAGTCTTCATCGACGATATTTTGATCTACTCCAAGTCAAAGGAAGAACACGAGGAGCATCTGCGTCTTATATTGGAATTGCTCCGCAAGGAACAGCTCTACGCCAAGTTTTCGAAATGCGATTTTTGGATTCGCGAAGTCCAGTTTCTTGGACACATTGTTAATGAGGAATGGGATTCATGTCGACCCAGCCTAAAGTGGAAGCTATAAAGAACTGGTCTACCCCAAGAGCGCCGACGGAAATCCGACAATTTTTAGGACTTGCCGGGTATTATCGAAGGTTTATTAAGGGTTTCTCTCAATTAGCTCAACCCTTAACAGCCTTAACGCACAAAGGAGTGCAATACAGATGGGGTGAGAAAGAAGAGCGCGCGTTCCAAACGCTCAAAGATATGTTATGTTCCGCTCCAATTCTCGCATTACCAGATGGGATTGACGACTTTGTGGTTTACTGCGATGCATCGATTCAAGGACTTGGTTGTGTGTTGATGCAACGGGACAAGGTAATTGCCTACGGGTCCAGGCAACTGAAGGATACGGAAAAGAACTACACGACTCATGATTTGGAGTTAGGAGCCGTTGTCCATGCACTTAAGATTTGGAGACATTACCTATATGGAACAAAGTGCACAATATTTACTGACCACAAGAGCTTACAACACATCTTTGATCAAAAGGATCTCAACATGCGACAACGACGGTGGGTCGAGTTACTAAATGACTATGATTTGGCAATTAAGTATCATCCTGGAAAAGCCAATGTTGTGGCTGATGCCTTGAGTCGAAAAGAGCACGAAAAGCCTCGAAGGGTACGAGCGCTACAACTTACTATTCACACGGGATTACCGGATCGAATCCGTGACTGCCAACGAGAAGCTTTGAAAGCAGAAAACTTCGCAGCCGAAGCACTGCGTGGTGTCGATGGCCATTCTGAAGTTAAGTCCGATGGACTCACGTACTATAATGACAGAATCTGGGTTCCTTTGTTTGGAAATCTCCGTGAGCTCGTGATGGACGAGGCTCACAAGTCAAGATATTCGGTGCACCCTGGGTCAGATAAAATGTACCAAGATCTAAAGGGTTTGTATTGGTGGCCGAATATGAAAGCCGACATTGCGCGATATGTGGCTAAGTGTCTTACATGCTCAAGGGTTAAGATTGAATACCAAAAGCCTTCTGGTTTACTACAACAACCAAAGATCCCAGAATGGAAATGGGAGGACATCTCCATGGATTTTGTAACGGGATTACCCCATCGATCAAATCGACCAGATGCGATTTGGGTTATCATTGATCGGTTAACCAAATCTGCACATTTTATTCCGATGAAGGAAAGTGACAACATGGATAAATTGACAAAGCTATACATCGACAAAATTGTGAAGCTTCACGGTGTGCCTAAGACTATCATTTCTGATCGAGATCCTCGATTTACTTCCCGGTTATGGCAATCAATGCAGGAAGCATTGGGAACCCGACTAGACATGAGTACAGCTTATCACCCGCAGACTGACGGTCAGACGGAACGAACGATTCAAACCTTAGAAGATATGCTCCGTGCTTGCGTCCTTGACTTTGGGAAAGATTGGGAGACTCACCTTCCACTGGTGGAGTTCTCTTACAACAATAGTTATCATTCAAGTATAGGTGCTGCACCTTTTGAAGCACTGTATGGCAGAAAATGTAGATCGCCCGTGTGTTGGGCTGAAACGGGTGAGAAAGGACTTACTGGACCGGAAGTTATCCATGATATGACCGAACGGATTATCCAAATTAGGCAACGGCTAGCTGCAGCACGTGATCGACAGAAGAGTTATGCCGACAAACGCCGGAAACCTCTAAAGTTTGAGGTGGGTGACAAAGTGTTATTGAAGGTATCTCCCTGGAAGGGAGTGATACGCTTCGGGAAGCGTGGAAAGTTAAATCCTCGCTACATCGGTCCGTTTGAAATTATTGGGGAAGTAGGCCCGGTGGCCTACCGACTTCAACTCCCTGCTGAACTCGATGGAGTTCACAACGTGTTTCACGTTTCCAACCTAAAGAAATGTCTGGCTGAAGACATCGAAATAATTCCTCTGGAGGAATTGGAAATCGACGAACATTTGAGATTCATTGAGCAACCAGTAGAAATCATGGGACGCGAGGAGAAAGCCCTCAAACGTAGCAAGATCCCGATCGTCAAGGTGCGATGGAACTCAAGGCGTGGACCTGAATATACTTGGGAGCGAGAGGATCAAATGAAGAAAAAGTATCCTCACTTGTTTGAGCAAACGTCCACAGAAACTCAAGGTATAATTTAATTTTGGGGACCAAAATTCCTTAACGGAAGGAGGATGTGACAACCCTAAAAAAACTTTTGCTTTCTTTCCCCAGCAACGATGGCAACGACGACAGCTGATGCTGCGAACGCTACGACACAAGAATAATTTTCGGGACGAAAATTCCAATTTCAGGGGAATGATGTGACACCCGAGAATTTCAAGGTTAACTTCCGTTAGACAAATCCGTTAGTTACGTTATAAGTGTTAACTTAGTAACTAATGCTTAACTAGGCCGAATACGTCCACGACCTTTGGTTGATCACCGAACCCGTCCATATGTGTTATGTGTTCATCATTGACTGTCTTTATGTGCAATGTGATTTAAAATACATGACTTATTATTGTGAATAGCATGATTAATTGTAAATACTTGATTATGTGAAAACTTGCCCTTTTGGTCGCCAGCGAAACTACTGGGCGAAACTATAGTGTCGCCCGGTAGCCAGCTAAGACAATCCAAATCACGAGACCAGAGCTAGTTTCGCCTGGCCAGCGAAACTGCCAGCGAAACTGGCTCCTGATATAAATAAACTTAATGAACCCTAGTAGCCTCATTTGCTCAAACCACACAACAACACACACACACTCTCCTGGTCAGCCGAGAAGATCACCTAAGGACCAAGACCCCAGCCTCGAGACCATCATCTCACCTCATTCATCGATCCTAGAATCATCCGTGAGTCCCAAAAACTATGTTTTATGCTTTTCTATATGTTTTCTTCTTAAAGCATGCTCAAATCTTCATGTAACTGCTTGATCTGCTAGTATATTGTTTAGGAATGCTAGATCTGTACTAAAGTCGATAACTTTACGTGTGAAATCCATCCATGTTAGAGATTTGTGCAAAATAGGTCATTTTAGGGTTTTGAACCCATTTTAGAGATTTGATGATCAAAATACATGTTAAACTTGTTAAAGCTGCTTGATTTATGTTGGTAAATGCCTAGGAATGATAGATAATGAATTGCATGTATGATCAGAAGCTGTTAGGTTGATTTTTAGGCAAATCCGTGTGTTTTTCGCGACCAGCGAAACTGTTGTTCTCTGGGCGAAACTAAGTAGCGAAATTATATCTCCTTCCAGCGACACTGACCAGCGAAACTATAGTGTCGCCGGGAAAACCTGACCAGACCAGCTCGAGCGAATCTACCGAGCGAAATACCTGAACGAAAGTTCAAACCAGTTTCTCTGCGAAACTAGGCTAGCGAAACTGCGTCAGCAGTTTCGGGCGAAACTAGCCCAGCGAAACTGTGTCACCGGGCATTGCCTAGCGAAAGTGCTGCCCGTGCACCTAGCGAAACTGCCTAGCGAAACTATGCTAGCGAAACTAAGACCTGACCTAAAAACCAAACTTGTGAAATTTGCTTAAGTGTTATGCCATGACTTACATGATTATGCCATGATGAAACATGTTTGATATCTGATTTATATGAACCCTTATTTTGTGATCAACCATTGGTGTCGTGTGTCGGTATGTCGAGTCATAGTTGCAACGTGCTATGTTATGGGCCATAGTGACGTTAAGTAAAGATTAGACACGAAACTAATACTTAAGACCTAAACGTGTTCTAGGTCCTCGTTAAACAACAATATTTGGATTACTTGAAGTGTAGCAGTGCAACCAAAGGTGAGTGTCACTAACCTGTTTACCGTGAGCCTGTTTGGGCCACACCGAATAACTTAACGAAAAACAATGCTGATTAAACTCGAGAGTGCTAGGCACCTCACTGATAAACTTGAGAACTCGGGATGCTCGGCACCCACTTGATGAACTGAAGTGTTTTATGGGAACACTTGTGAACTCTGAACAAACTGTTTTTCTGAAACAAAACTGAAAACGTTTTAATATGGCTAGTGTAGGTTAAAGTCTGAACCACATGATATCACATGTTTTCTAAGGATGCCTTATAACTTAAAAGTCCTCAACTAAAATTGTGCCATTAATTGTAAAGCGAGGGGATGTTGGGTAGATCTACTGGAGTTTGACAAACTCCGCCCCGTGGCACGGGGAGTGCACGGAGGAACAATATCAGCCTATTTGACCGTGGTCCCGGGGAGGACACGGGGGAGGCAAAAATCGCGATGACTATGTCCGCACTGTACGGGATGGCTCGGCCCCCACAAAATAAGTCAGCTTTGGTACAAACTTCCTTAGAGCATGGAACAACGGATTAGCTACCCGCGATATCGGTTGAGTCCTTTAACTTTACGGAACTAGTACATACCCGATGACGTGGTCACGGACAAACCATTTATAAACTGAGAATTAATTACGAGCATTGCTTTTCACAAATAAATAACTTGTAAGTATACCTTGACTCGAATTATGATTATGAGACCGGGCCAATGCATGACAAGCCCACTGTGAACTCACCAACCGTTAGGTTGACACTTGCGTGGTTTAAACTTTTGCAGATCGCTAAGGAGTATCCGCTGGAGGTTGGCATGGCACGAGAAGATGTTTATTTCTGTTTAAAACTTAACTTGGGAATTTTAAAACAATGTTTATGTAAAGCACGTGGTTAGTGCTAAGACAATATTTTATTCCGCTGCGTTGTATTTAAGACTTTGCTTTATAACGTCGTATTTGAACTAACCCTGATTCGTTTAGTATTTGTAACTATGGTTGTGGATCCTGGTCTAGTCGCACCCCTCAACGGTATAAACTCCGTTAGTGGTATTTTGGGGGTGTGACATTTTCTTTAATATAAAGTAGTTATATTAGAATTTTAATTTTCTATGTAAAAGACCCTAATAAGAATAGTTTTAAGAACTTAATAAAAAGAGGTTTCGTTATCTTAATTGCAGGTGGCATTGGCATCAGGATCAGGTTCTTACATAAACATAGTGAGAGAAGCCCAATTAGGGATGAAGCTTGAGAATTTAAGAACAGTTGATGCAAAGGGTATGAGCCTGCAGGATCCAGAAAGGTTGCATCTCACGACACCAGCTCAAGTATCTCTTGGAAAGATGTTATCCAAGGCCTTTCTTCAAACTTCAAATCCACAATCATCATGATGCCATTTATTTTATAAAAAAATTTAGAAATACTTTCATATGTTTTTGGCATCAATGTTGCTAATTGGAAAACATGAGTTGTACTTGATGTGTAAATGGAATTAGTATTTACTTAACTAAATGAATTCCAAGGGAAATCCTGAAAAAAAAAATACAATACTAATAACTATAATTAGCTTTCCTTATCAAGTTTGAGAAATAATCAAGATTATAGGGTGAGGGTTATTAGTGTTAAGTACCCAAAATAAACCAAGGGGTACGTAGATTTAGCCTAATGTCCTAGTTTAGTATAAATATATATATATATATATATATATATATATATATATATATATATATATATAACTAGTGTATAGTGTGAGGGTTATTAGTGTTAGGTACCCAAAATAAACCAAGGGGTACGTTGGTTTAGAAAGTTCAAATCGTCTGACTTTTACGCTCTTTTCTTGAGTTTATTAAATGAGAAAATATAATAGAAAGAGAAATAAAAAGAGAAAAGAAAGAAAGAGGAAGAGAAATATGTAATTTAATGTTGTGTATCAAAGTTCAAAAGAAATGAGAAAAAGGTAAAGATTTAACGTTCATAGCTTGTATCAACAAAATTGGAAAATTCAATTCAAAGCATCAGGGTCGTAAATTCGTGAAAGATACCAAGTTTCCGTTCAAATCAATGGGAGGAGAAGACGATAACAGTCATAATTTGGCTACGGCAATCGGTTTTCGAGTCAAAAACATTTTTTTAATTTGATTAAACTGAATCAATTTATGATTTCCAATCGAAGATAGCAAGCACAACTTTTGTTTTGGTAAAGCCAAATAAAAAAAATCATCTTGGATTGTCTTATGTTATCAATTGATTTTAGAAGAAGTGTACTACATAAGACACTTTTAGTGCTTGGTTTTTGAAGATTTTTAGAAGGAAAACAGAGAATCAATTTCTGTTTAAATTTAATATATAATATTTATGAAATGATATTTTTCATTGATCAATAAGAGATTACATCACACTATACATAGAATACATAATTACACTTAGATTTAATATTTTACATAACTCGTATGTGATATGTCGTACATATGTTTGCTATTAATCCCTGCAGTTGAAGCGGTAGATGAACGAACACTCAAACTGGATTTAAAATTTTGAAATAACGGTCTTGGAAGCCCTTTCGTAAAAGTATCAGCATATTGTGGTGCAGATGGCACATGTAACTGTTGGGTTTTATAAATGGTATCCGGGTTACCTGTTTTCAAACTTTGGTTTACTAAAATAGATTAAAGCAGTTACATTAATGGTTACGCTGCAGAATTTTCAAAACATTAACGCGGATAGTGTAAATAACATGACCAGATTACCAATACACATGAATGCAAATTCTTATTGAATACTATCTAAAAGCAGGTTTAGATATACCTTTGCAGTATTCAAACAATCGCTCGAGACACTAGTATTCAATAGCCCGTTGCTAGGGAATGGAACACACAACTCCAAGAGTTGTGACAAACCCTCGATAGTGGCAGCAGATGGCGGTGACGAGGTGACCAGCAGCGGCGGTGGCAGGCACATCGACCGCTGTGACATGGCGTTGTCATGTGTAGCGACGTCTGATAGGATGTCCTCGCGTGTTGTGATGCGGGGCCTAGAGGCAGACTCATAACTGATCGTGGTGGTGGTCAGCGACGACATCGTGGTAGCAGAGCAGCAGTTGCTAATGGCCAATGGGGTGGCTAGAGGATGTTATTCTTTCGATTGTGACGGAGCAGTGGTAGCAGAGTAGCTGTGACGGTTCGTAAGGGAAGGGAGCCGGCGAGATAGAGAGAGATTAGGGACTAGGATAATTTAGTTTTTTTTATTATAATCTCAAAAACTAAACATTAACAATTAAGGTTTATACATAAACATCCTAATGGGCCGCTTTAACCAAGCTCCTAAGCCTAATCGTATTTGACTTAATTTAGAATCAGCCCACGAGTGATTAACTAATTAAACTATTATTATTAAATAAATAATAATAATAATACAGGTTTTATAATTGCCAGTTAACCATATAAGTGGTCTTACACGTATTGACCCTAGTGTACCTCTTACGAGTCAAAACCGAGTCAGATAGTACTATTATATGATGTATCAGTAGGCTCAGTATCAATGGAGTAAGTTATTTCTTGTAATACACATAAACTAAATTTTCTGAATAATAATCCATTATGTTCAAAATTACAACCATGATATGTTCTTGTAAATTATCTCATTACTTGACTACATTCTGTGAATCTTAAATCTATGCACACACCATTTGTTTCTTCAATTTTAAGTCTCTGATTTCAAAAACAGTACACCATCTGTTTTGCTAGGAAAAGACCTTGGTGTTGCTTCATCCATTAAATGGGTCTCATTCGGTTAGCTTGAGCAATGACCTTGAGTCTCATTCCACTCATTCCATCCAATCATAATAATTACATCTGTTTTGCTTACGCGAAGACCTTGTGATTTCTTCATCAATCTTATCCATTTACATGAAATCAGAAACTTACCACTCAAGAAAAGGATGGTAAAATCATGTTGTGTAATAGTAACTCCAGATGTGTCTTGACGAATAGCTAAGAACTGCTGTGAACTTAGTTTCATATGGCTCTCATTATATGCACTCAAATGTACCAAAAGATAATCAAATTCACAGATATAAGTTGAAAGTAAAGATGCATGAGCCTTGATGGATAAACAATACTGATGATCATGTTAGGCTATATTGTATATGTCTGAATTACGAAGTGTGTCTTGTGTTACAAGTAAATATGATCTCATATCAAGAACTTTTCACAAAGATCTATAAAAAATAAAAAAATATCCAAAAATTTCAAAAATAAAGTCAGTTTTGTTATGTAGTTAGCTGCTTTTAGTTATCTTTTTAGAAAATCATATCTTTCGCACATATATTGTTCGAATTCAAATCTTAAGGATCGCATATCCGGTATCTATCATGACCTTTGCACATGTTTCAAGATGGTTATCATGTTTGTATGACCCTTATTGAATATCATCATCTTAGGGGGAGTTTGTATGAACATCCAGGATATTCCAGATTAGTCCTTTGACTTAGTGAAGATGACAATATTCAATGATTCACTCTAAACGGGTTAAAATGGGTCAAGTCTCAGAAACGCGAGGATTTCGAGGTTTTTCGTTTTCTCTGAGGTTGAAGTTAAGTCTTCACATCCTGAAGATTGGAAGATTACTAAAGAAAACAATATTTTGGCTAAGTATGGAAACAAGACCATTTAGAACAATCCATACAGTCTTGTTTATTTACTCTATACGGACTTGTTTTTCCTCTATACAGTCTTGTTTTCGCCTATACGGTCTTATTACAAGTTTGATCTATACGGCTGTGTTGTAGATTTGCTCTATACGGTCTTGTTTGCTGATTTGCTCTATAAGATCTTGTTTTCAGATTTGCTCTATAAGGTCTTGTTTGCAGATTTGCTATATAAGGTCTTATTTACAGATTTGCTCTATAAGGTATTGTTTGTGGATTTGCTCTAGAAGGTGTTGTTGCAAGTTTGGTGTTAGGGTCAATTTATTCATGTCAACGTCAAGTCAGCTTCAACAACACTCAAGATGAAACGCGAGTAGGTTTTAGCCGAGTCGACTCAGCGGGTCGTTTAATCAAAAGTTGCTTATTTGATTTAATTTTGTTTCACTCTTTTTTGTTGCTATATATGGTTTACTTAGATTATTCTAGAGGTAAGACAAGTGTGGTGAGGTAGCTAAGTGTTTGTTTTCCATGGTGTATCTCTGAATTCTCTCTAAACACTTGTAGCCTTTAAGTGAACTTGAATATAGCAATAAACATTGAGAATTGTATATTATGTTCTTCGTGTTCTTGATTTGATTCGTTCAAGCTTCTTGATCGACCTAGATTCCACACCTGGTTGATCTCGTAGTTGTGAGATTCTCGGGTCTAAGAGGACCCGTCAATTAGTATCTGAGCTGTTGGTCTGAACAAAGCTCATCTTTGTTCTTGAGGATTTTACAAGATCTAGCTCTATTTGGTGAACAAATTGAAGATTTAAGGGTGATTCTAGAGGGGAAACATCACTTGGAATCCAAACCCATCATCATTTTCATCATTTTCATCATCAGAACATCAGATTTGAAGATTTGGCCAGATTTGAAGTTCTGGACATGAAGAACATACAAAAACTCAAGTCACTATTACATCAAATTTGGGATGATCCATAGAGATTTGGGTGTTGCTACCATTTTGAGTATTGATGTACCTCATCAGATGAAGCTATTGGTGCATTCAAATCGGTATTTGGAGAAGATTGGTTGTTCATCTGTTCTCCAGCTCGTCAACTGCTCGTTACAGGTTCAAAATTAAATCTTTATTTGATATTGTTTTTGGTAAAATTGATGATTTTTGTGTGTTAGTAACCTAACAATAATGTCACTGAAGCAATCAACTCTCATATTTATCAAGTTTTGAATCCGTGTTAGCTAAATTAGTGATTGTTTTTGAAACTTTTCTCATATTCACTATTTGATCGCATTGGAGGTGTTAGGCTCGGATTTGGATGTTGGTATTGTTTTCACTATTGATCTAGACCATATTTCTAACATATTAGAGCTTTCATTTCATCATTTTGAAAACTTTGATTTTCACCAAAATTCTCCATTGAAGAACAAGGCCGTAATTTTCAAAATTTTCATGTTTTGCTTATTTGATTGAATTTGCTATTGTTTGAGTGTATTATAGGTTGGTGAATTTGTTCTAGATAGATTCTAAAGCTTTTAATATGATCAAACACCGTTTTGATCAAATTTGCATATTTGCAAAAGTTTCAAGTTTAATCACTTTTAATGGATTTTTCAAGTGTTGCGAAGCCTCAATCACTCAATCTGATTCTAATGATCAGAATATTGGCCATGAGTTAATTAAGGTTGGGGAAATCATTGATTGGACCATGAATGATCCTCATATAATCATTGCAAGATATATTTTTTGACTGAATAGCTAAATTTCCCGAATTACCACCTCATGAGAAACTGAAGCTTGTACAAATGAATGTCTTGAACTTGTTAAAATATTTAGACAACATAATCAAGTTTTATTTGATAAATAGCTGCCAACCGAAAGGAAGATAGCTATCTAGCTCAAATCAAGTCACTAGAGGAGGAAAATAAGAAATATTTTGAAAATAAAAGGAAGTTTTAGGTCATTTATTACAGTGTCTATGTAGATCTGTGTGCTTGAGAGGGGAGATTCTGTCCAACCTCCCCCAGAGCTTGAAAGATGTATTCTCCTTCGGTTTATGTAACCATTCGATAACAATTAATGTGAAGCTTCCGTCTCTTATCTCTGTCGACCTAGAAATGATCTGTTACATGCTTTTTCATCTGGTATCAGAGCTGTTGGCTCTTTCTATGGTCTGATCTCTCTGTTTTTGTTCATTTTTTAGACGTTAAACGAGTGTTAGATGTGTTTTTTTCATGTTTTTGTTCAGTTTTTGCTCAATCGAACATTCTTGTACCATCTTTACATCTAACAGAAGTGTCTGAGTGAAAAAATTCGATCAAAATCTGAATCTAGAGCGTTTTTTCTAAAAAATTTAGTTCCAGTTCGTTGGTACAAACTGTTAGTTCATTGGATAACCGTCACAAAGTGCCACTTCATTGGATAAACTGACACGAAATGCCACTTCGTTTCTGTGTTCGTTCTCGTGTTAGTCATCCAATTCGTTATTTGGTTCTCATACTAGTTCGTGTTTGACTTTGTTACTTGGGTTCGTTAGATAGTTCGTTTGGAAGTTTGTTGGTCCGTTAATAAGTGTTACGAACTGGAGGTTCGTTGATTCAATTTTTGCGAACTCCGAGTTTGTTTCTCGAATCTTCACACAACATACTGAAATTTTATCATTTTAAGAACAAACTGTGAGTATTTTCAACGAATGAATTGAGAGAGTTTGTTGTTACTAGTTTGTCTGTAACTCGCACAAACTGCGAGTTCATTTCTCAGTTCGCAGACCCTTCGTTGAAGCAGTTCGTTGAGAATTTCAAAGGGAACTCAAAGAGTAAATTAGTTATCTGAATCACCCCTTGATTCAGTAACTTTACATTCTTATTATTTTTCGACGAAAAATGTGATTTTTGGTTGTTTCACTACAACTGACGTAACTTGGGTTTCGTTAACAGTTACGGGAGCTAATACCAACCAAAATGACCGTCTCAACGGGATCTACGCTTTTACTTGCGTTAGGGCCAATATCATCCGTTTCAATCCATTTCTAAGACCTCCGTTTTTGTATTTGAAGTTTTTAGGGTGTCAGATTCCGGTATTTGTCAAGAGTTATTCATCGAATTTCAAGAAATGTGTTTGTGGGTAGTCATTGTTCTTGATGATGGACAGAGATTCAAGAACACAAATTTCTGATGATTGACATACATTCAGAGATGGAAGAGTGATTACTTTAGACGTGTGTCATCTTTACATAAATTGAAGAAATTTAAAGATTATGTTGCGGGCCAATTGAGTTTATCATTCCACCAAAAGGATTTATTCCTGCGGGGTTGGAATCGAGATTTGAATATATCACTTCTTTAGAGGAAAATTAGGAACAGTTGAAGCGTCATGTTTCATAACTGAAAAGGTGAATATTAAAAAACAATCAGTCATTGTTCTTGATGATGGACAGAGATTCAAGAACACAAATTTCTGATGATGGGCATACATTCAGAGATGGAAGAGTGATTACTTTAGACGTGTGTCATCTTTACATAAATTGAAGAAATTTAAAGATTCTGTTGCGGGCCAATTGAGTTTATCATTCCACCAAAAGGATTTATTCGTGCGGGGTTGGAATCGAGATTGGAATATATCACTTCTTTAGGGGAAAATTAGGAACAGTTGAAGCGTCATGTTTCATAACTGAAAAGGTGAATATTAAAAAACAATCAGTTAAGGGTTGACGGTAATTTGTGATCTTCGTGAAGGTGTTTTATGTTCTGATGTTTGTGTGAACGAGGGTGTTCAAGACTTTCGTGTTATGGTTTGGAACTCTCTATCATATGCCTAATACTTTGTTGAGTCGTATGTGGACGAAAGGTTCTTTGACTCCTGAGATATTAGGATGGATTTCACTCTGAGGGGGAATTTCTGTGATTGAATATTTTGGATGTGTTGATTTTCATAAAGATCAGAGCGTATTATATATATTTGTGAAGATTATGAGTTTACGTCTTTATGTGGTGTTGGTTAAGAGGTCTAACGATTACTAAGACTACTGATAAAGTGAACCGTTATCTTCTGATGTGTTCTGAAGCAAGGGGGAACTTATTGGTATGTGGTGATTGTTCAAGATTGCGAGTTGTGCACTGTATTCCTGAAGTTTCAGTCAAGGGGCGTTTGCTAAAGATAGAGACGTTTGCAGCAAGCTGACTGAAGATTGCTAGAAGATCAAGATCTGCATTCGACAGTAACGTCCAAGGGGGATTTTGTTAGAGCATGAACCTTGTGTGGCCATTATTGTTCGAATTGTCAAACAGACTAGAGTTTTAGAAGAAGTTCGTAGGGTCACGAACTAGGTCACAAACAGAACAATGAATCGAACAACGAACTCGAGGTTCGGAAGTAACGAACTGTGGGTTTGTTACAACAAACTGTGGGTTCGTGAGTCTCTCCAGTTCGTTGGACAGCTAGAGTATAAATAGTTTTAGTTTTGTGATTCAAACAAAGTTTTAGGTAATTTGTTACAGTGTCTGTATAGATCCGTGTGTTTCAGAGGGGGGGGGGGGTTCTGTTCAACCTTCCCCAGAGCCTTAAATGATGTATTCGCATTAGGTTTATGTAACCATTCGACATCAGTTAATGACAAAGCTTTCGTCAATAATCTCTATCGACCTAGAAATGATCCATTGCATGCTTTTTCATCCATTTTTGTTAGGTCTTATCTTGGATGTTCTAACAATTTTGTTGTTTGGTTTCGTCCGGTAGTCGGTTTAATCGGCGATTGCCGTCTTGCTGTCGATTCTGTGATGGTTGTCGTCGTCGGCGAGGCGAGTTATCGCAGCCGCGATAACGATCTGAGAACTTTTACAATGTCTGTTATGGTTTTATTATAATTTGAGGTTGTTCTGTGTACTGATATCTATTTTTGTTGGTTGGGTTATACTATTTGGTTGCTATGATGGTTGTGGACACCGACGAGACGATTTATCATAGTTGTGGTGACAATTTGACCTGCTTTACAATGGGTGTGATGTATTTTCCTATAGATTTGAGCCTGTTATCCACTGATTTTTATTTTGGTTTCTCAGTTTTGTGTTCTTTGGTTGTTGTGATGATGTTTCATTATGTATATGAGCCTCTTCTTAACATTATTTTATTTTCTTTGTCATTTTTAATTTGAGGGTTTTTATTTTGATTTTACCTTACTGTTTCTTGATGATGTTTTCAGTTAAACAAAGTGAATTGGGAATTATACTCATAGCATACCCTGCAACTCTGATCAGCATCCAAAAGGTCCCTTGACAAATTGATTCATTCACCTAATGTTTTTAAAGATTTCATTTCAAAAAACAAAATGGATATGCAGGTGCTCGCTTCATAATAAAATTAGATGACTTTATAAGTGTTTAACGATAAACAAACGAAATTAGATTAACTTATAAGTATTTACGCACAAGTCCTTATCATTAGCAAAATATCTTTAACAACAAGTCTTAATTCGACTAAGAGAGCTTCATGAAAGACGTAAAAAAGCAGATTCCGCGATAACACACAGCCAGGGACCTGTAGTTCTTAATTAAGGGTATTGTGGATATTTAAAAAAATATAATATTAAAAGTTAAGGTCCATCACATATATAAGGGACAAACATTACGAAAACATGAAAAATGAGGGTCCGCCTTATTATTTATCGTAATTTGAGACCAACTTGCAATGTGGGCTGGAGTATTCATATATTTCTTGATTTTGAGCATCAGATAACTTGTTTACTCCGGATTTTAAACTATAGACCTTCAAATTCAAATGAGGAAGACACCAAACAACATCATAAATTTTGATCGTTCAGCTAAAATACCTTTGGTCTTTGTTTTTTCGTTATGAAGTCTCATGTTTTAATATTAGTTGTCACTTGTTTTATATAAAGCATGAGGGATAATCTTGATCAAAGTTTCACACTTTCACATTCCCATATTGCGTGAACACCCAAATACCCAAAACAATTGAGTCCATTTATAATCCAAGTATATTAATACCAACCGAATACTGATTAAAACCGACAAAAACACCCGAAATCGAACAAGAATGTCGAATACGAATAACTTATCGGTTAACTAATTAAGTTCATTTTCATAGTCAACCTAAACATCATGACCGGAAAAACCCAAAACTAGATTATACGACCTAAACGACTCTCCTACCATAGCCTCCATAATGCACAATTGACCATCGATATAGTTTAGGAGTGGTCTTTGACGGTTTTCAAGGCAAACCCTAGCTAAATCGTTAGTAATGATTTTTGAATTTTGGAAACCGAAGCTGAACCGTTAAAAATTTAAATCGGACCAAACCAAACCGTTAGCAACACTTTGGCTTCCGTTTGATGTCATGGTTTGGGCATTCTGAGCCTTTCAGACTATAAAGTAATAGTATAAAATGATTAACAAACCAAATATATAAATAACAGTTTCTAATGTAATCTTTTTTTTTTTATCAAGAATAAAAGTGACAAATACAAGTTATTTTAAAATTATTTCTAAGTTGTTCAAACTTCAAAATACAAACTCAAACTAGTGTGTCAACTTCTAAACTAGAAGCTCAAATGCCTCTTATATGAAAAACATTAGGTTAATTTAGAATTTAATTTGTGTGTTATTATTGTACTAGTACCAATGAGTTCACACGAGTTTAGAGTTTATAAAGTTTAGCTCAATTTAGATTGAATAACTTAACCAAATTTTATATGACTAGTAAACATACCCGTGCGTTGTCGCGGGGTATGTGTTGTTTTTCTACGTATTATGTTAAGTTCTGCATTAGATATTAACGTCGATTTATAGATTTACGATTTGGGTCTCTTTTACATTATTTATTTTTGAGTTTTATTTTTATTGTTAATTACATCAAAAGAATAACCACGTCCTTAAAATAGACCTCATATGTCCAAACTTCATTATAAAACACTTGATTCCCAAATTTCTTAACAAAACTTCTTAACTTCAATGTCCCTCATTACTAACATTATAGACACATATGTAGATGTTAACCAACTATTGAATTAATAAAGAAAGTTAAAATGTAGCTACACCCATTCATCACCTAGCATGAAATATCTTTTTTCTTATGTAGTTCACCAATTATTCACTCAGCTTTCTTCCTAAATCCAAAAATAGATTTGTAAGCTTCATTTGTTAAGAGTTTTATCCAACATAAATTCAAATTATTAAAGAAATGACTCATATGAATATTAAAAAATAGATAACCTTCAATGAAAGACTTATATGAACATCAAGAACATAGATAATTTTCAATGAAAGGTTGAGGCCGCTTCAAAAAATAAAGTACCAACAACCGATAATGAATGAACAACAAGAGTAACATGAATTTTTAGGCTCAAAAGAGGAAAACCAAATTGTCATATCCATTTTTGATAATACATAAACCATCACTAATGCATAAGTAGCGGTGACATACCGGAGCCTGACAGCCACCAAGCCACTATCGAATAAAAGTAAAGCCATCTCAGGAAGTTCACATAGCTTTCAGATCATCGTAAGCATACATTAAGAGCATCAGAAAGGGACCAAAAACCATCTCAGGAAGTTCACATAGCTTTAAGATCATAGCAACCAAACATTAAGAGCATTAGAAAGGGACAAACAAAGTCAACCAAGCTAAAACCAAGCCAACATCATCAAACAGATCTCTTTTTAAGAGACAACTAAAAACAAATCAGAGTAACGAGACTGAAATGAAACGTAGATCTTCAAACAGATTTATTTTTACCACACCAAGCCTCAGAAGCATCAGAAAGAGACACTGTCATGAACAAATCAATGCAAATACACAACATCGTAACGTCAAGAAATAATAATAAAACAATCGAAACAACCGGAAATGGCTAATAATAGCGGCGGTGCATAGACGCCGGTAAAGGCTTAGGTATATGAACCATCACAACCAAGTCGAAATAAACAAAAAAAAACTCACAAATCCATAAGCAACATAGTCAGGAAAACCCTAACCAATAGCCATCGGCAACATCCACAAACAATCTTCTAATATAATATAAAATAGGTAAATATGTGGTGTTTGTGAGAAGGACAACGTTAGGGTAAAAATATGTTTGTGAAAAAAATGGTTAAAAAGCTAATATTATAGTGACTAGGACTCTTTGCGAAAAATAATTTGTATTAGTGTTACGAATAATCTAATTTTCTTAAAATAAATGAAAAACCTCAACCAAATCTACAAAACTGTAAGAGAAGCCCAGAAACCCAAAGATATCATCACGCCCCAAAATTGCTACTCGTAGTTGTCAGCAACCATTGACTCAAAATCGTTCCCAATTTCGAAATCTGTCCCAATTTCCCCAACAAAATCGATCCTCTATCTTTTACAATCCCGCATAAACCCTAAAGGTAATCATTTTTGTCTCTCAAAATCCAGTAGAGGTTTGCACACATAGCATCTTGTTCTTTGATCTTCGTCGCATCTGACGGATTCATCTCATCTCATTTCTGGTCTCTTTTTATTTGTAGAATCTGCTGCGATGGCACTATCAGTCTCCGACTTACCCGCGATGTATACGTTGCTTTCCAATTCACTTAGTGGAGATGAAGCCTTGCGAAAACCCGCTGAATCGACGCTTGCTCAGTCCGAAAACTTGCCAGGGTTTTGTTCTTGTCTAATGGTATGATTTCAGATAGCGGTTTTTAATCTGTTTCTAGGGTTTGAGATATCGTTGACGGTTTGCATTGTGCAAGTTCGATTAGCATTAGGTGTGCATGTTAAAATCCAAATGTAGTTGAGATTTTAGGA
>JBCNJP010009492.1:0-29152 GCA_039602395.1 Deinandra increscens subsp. villosa
TAATAAATTCCATCAAACTGAATAGTATTTATTAGCCAATAAATAATATCCTAGGATTTCCATCACCATCATTGGGTAATAGTAGTCGAGACTTTGCATAGAACATTGGGTGACGTATTTACTAACCCAGATAGCCAAACCCTAATACGTTATAACATTACTTTGTAAGCGTTGCTAGACTACATTCAAAATTCATATATTTCTGTCCATCTACATAACAAGTGAGTTTTCACGGCCCCTTTTACATTTATGTTTTCTTAACTTGGGGGAGAATTCAATGAATGTAAATTCTAAGTTCATTTTTGTCTGATATTATGATAATTGTACCACGTACCGATTGCATGTTCTTTTCATTTGCCCTATTTGTGTATTCATGTTGACTCATGTTATATGCCTAAATTCCCGCTATTAGTTGAATTCAATTAGTTCATTCGAAACGATATCTTGTGAGTAGATCTATTTGGGTTGACGACCCTGTCCTGACTTGGTCGCTCCAGTCATGACTCCACGGTTATAGTCAAGGGGTACATTAGTTATTCTGGTCATTCGGTGTTCTTGGGGAAGAACATCAGGAGTGGGTAAACAGTTAGTTTTGAATTCAAGGTTCATGCTTGATCTTTACAACAACAGTGTCAAACAAACTAATATCATGACAGGCCAAACATTTTCAAACTCATAATTTCAAACAGTTCAAGTGTCATTAAACCTGTGAGCTCACCAACAATTCTGTTGACTTTTTAAATTCTTGAATTCTCAGGTGATTAAAGACTGCAACTCCATGTTTTTCTGTTCCGATCCTGCTTGCTATCATGACTGCCTGCTGTGTGTTCTTGCATTACATTTTGGAGATTTAGACGCATTACGCCTTAGGGTACTTATGTTTATAAATCTCATGACATTATCTTTAGAAAACTCTATCATGTAACCACTACTACTTTTCTGCTGCCATGGTTTTAAATATTTAAATAAATGTTTGAGACTTATATTTTCGAAAGACAAATGGTTAACTACAATGTACACTTAGACGTCAATCATTCGTAACCATAACCATGACCATGATGCCAAATTAGTCACGTGCCCACGTTCAGCCATTCTCAGGTGTGACAGACGTGGTATCAGAGCCATGGTTATAGTGAATTAGGATGCACCGGTCTGCACCTAGTCTATAACCTAAGCTCTGCATCATTCATTTGTTTGTGCATGTTCATTCATGCATTGCCTCATATGTGTGCCAACTTGCAAACTGTTGTACTTTTTTCCTCCATGTTCTGGATGCTGTGGTGCCTGCACAGCCTGCAAATAACACTACAGGTGCTCGTGCAGCCCATGACCGCCTGGTGAGGGATGCTAATCAAGTATCCTGCCTAATGTTGGCCACTATGTCTCCATAGCCTCATAAGAACATGGAGGACTTGAGTGCTTTCCAGATGATTGGACAACTGAAGGGCTTATTTGAGACACAAGCCCGTCAGGAGCGCTATGAGGTTGTAACTAAACTTATATCATGTAAGATGGCAAAAGGCGCTCCTGTCAGCCCACATGTGGACAAGATGAAGTCGTACATTGACCGCTTGGAGAAGCTCCAGTGTGCCATTCCTCAGGAATTTTCTACCGACCTGATTCTCCAATCTCTTTCTAGTTCGTTCACTCTGTTAGATTTAGGTGTCCAGACCCGACTAAATCAGGTACCCGACCCGGTCAAGACCCGTAAGAGTTACACCGGAGGCAACGGGTTTAAAGTTCGCTTGCCTTAATAACCGGCAAATTCGCAGAAGAATTAATTATTTGTTTATTAACTGGTTTAATAAATAAATTAATTAATTATTCATAATTAATCTTTACGATTAATTTAGCGACAAAGACGTTACATAACATTTACGTCTTAGACGACGATTGACGAATTAGTTATTTAACTGATATTCCTTAAGTCTCGGCAAGCGACAAATGTTTTAATGAGTTAAAACGTTAGTCGCGCATTTAAAAGGTTCGATTAAGGATTAGATAAAAACGAGAGACTAATCGGAAACTTAATCAGTTATATATAACTGATTAAGGAGACGAAAACCCTAATCGTGAGATTAGAATTTTCGGCCTCCTCCTCTCCCTCTCTCCCTTTGAACTTCGGCCTAGCCCTAGGTCGCCGTCGCCACCGCTTTTCTCTGGTGGTTCATCCAATCGCTCGCGAGAACAAGTAATCCTCAACCACCACCGAGTCACAGCCGCCGTCACACCCCGAGCCGCCCGTCGTTTGCTACCGTCGTCCGCCGCTTTGCAAACCGTTGTCGCCGCCTACTTTACCATCGCCGTCGTTGTCTCCGCAGACCGCCGCCGCCGCCGCCCTCAATGTCGCACTGCCGCCGCCTCCCTCACCGTCGACCGCTTCCCAGCCGACCTCACCTCCGCGAACCGCTGTCACACGGCGAGTTCGCCCGTCGTCCGCAAACCCTAGTTCACGCCCGGTCCGACTTACGTGATTTTCTCGGTGCTCGAGTCACCGAGTAGTAAATCCGTAATAGCGAGGACCGTTCGATTCGCCCGTCGAATCATAGCCTGCAAAACCCTCGCATCACCCGTTGACTTTTGGTGTCTCAAACGTGTGTTTGAATCACCGCTCAGGTATATCTAAACTCGTCGTTAGTTTAGATTTATTTATTTATGTAATTTTGTTGCATCGCGTTCTTGTTTTAACGCGTTTTGGTGTTTGCGCGTTTTGGTGATTGTCGAATCCTCTTGTATATGGTTTACATTAATTGACTGGTTTTCGCGTTTTAAAATTAAATTGTTTTTCCGATGTGTATTAAATTAATTATTAATTTAATTATCTTGAATTTAATTTACCAAATACTCGCTAAATGATTAAATAATTATTTATCATGTATAATTATTCAATTAAAAGAAATTGTAATTACCGGGGACCCGAATACCACTGTCGTAACCCAACACACTCAGTTTAAGGTAAATTATAATATGAACAACTTGGTGAAGACAGTGTCGACGCTTCATGGGATGTTGAAAACTGTTGAGATCAACATCGCCTCCAACAAGACCCCTGTGGTCTTAGCCGTCAAGTCGACTAGTGTCAAGAAGCCCGATCGTAAGAGGAAACGTCCCTCTACTGGAAAGGGTAAACAACATGCCATCACTCATTCTGGTGTCAAGGGCAAAGGGAAGGGCAAGAAGACTTCCAAAGCAGGGTCACCGCATGATCAACGCCAATGCTTTGAGTGTAACAAGATGGGACACTGGAGAAGGAACTGCCCTGAGTACCTTGCTAAGGTTAAGGCCCAGAAGAATGTTGAGAGTTCTTCTGGAGGTATTTAGCCTTATGTTTCATTTTTCTAAATTCCACAAAATGTGAATATTTGCTTACACACTTTATACTTTGTAGGAACTTGAAAAATGAAGGAGATCAAAAACCAAGAGATCGTAAAGCTCGCTTGCACTTGAAGGCAACTAGGGTTTTTTCTCACGTTCTGATTTATAAACTTGGTGGTATTATAAAACAATTGGTTTGTTTTTCCCTGGCTACGTCCAAGATGAGTACTGTTTGATTTCCCGTTTTGAACTTGGTTTGCATTTCACTTTGTTTGACATTAATATTTCGTATGAATACTCGTTTGATATTTTAGCTTGTTTTCTCAATTAGGCCTTTGATTATAAGTTCAAAATAACATAACGCAAATCCTGATAAAAATGATCCACATAATCGTGAATAGATCATAAGTGTTAAAGGATATGTGATCCTTACAAACGCTAGATGTGAACATGATTGTCTAATAATCACTTGATTGATTAATAGCTCATTGAAATTCTACATCTGATGATGAAGAGTTTCAACAAGCTTATAGACAATGAATCATTTTCTAACTTTAAAAATGTTCGTATTTGATACGACCTTTAAAATGAGCATTAGGGTTCTTGATTTGATCAAGCATCTACTCAAAGAAGTTAGGATTATCAGCCTTGATTAATAGTAATAATCATTTAGATGATTAATTACTAATAAATACCATGACCTTAATATTCCTATAATTGAATTTTATACAAATAGTTGTAAATTAAAATTTAAAATTTCTACAAGTTAAATTGTTAACTCTTGAATTGAAGCTTAAAATATAGGAAACTCCTTTTGCTAAAATTACCCTAAATACCTTAATAAATCCATAACTTGCCTGCTCAAGTCTAATACCAAGAAATAGTTCTTGTCATTAACTATACTTGACCATGAAATATACTTTTAGAATCCTGAGGGATGAATGTTTCATCCAAGAGAAAGGAAGCAATTCCTTTGAGTGTTGGACTGTAACGAAACATGAAGTATAATGGTGAACTTGAAGAAGTTCAAGTGTAACCAAATAGATGTGAACATTCTTCTGACCAACAAATTGTTGTCTTAATCAGAAAATGTAAGCGTTCTTAAAGGAAGTAGATTTGAATGGAACCTGACATTCATATTGAAGAATATCCATAATCCATCACCTAAAGAATGAAACATGAATCTATATCAGATGCCTGATCAAAGATCCATGTTATCTATATATATATATATATATATATATATATATATATATATATATATATATATAGGGTTGGGATATTTTGGAACCCACTTTGAGTTGGAGAATCTTTGGAACCCGACGTTAAAAAAATGTTTTTTTTTCTTAATTTTTTATGGTGGTTCTTTAGGTTATAAACTACTCTTAAATGAAAAAAAAATCAAAAAACCGCCTACTAGATTTTTTTTAAAAAAAAACATGTAACTTTTTGCGTAACTGTAAAATAGGCGGTGTTTTGATTTTTTTCATTTAAGAGTAGTTTATAACCTAAAGAACCACCATAAAAAAATTAAGAAAAAAAACATTTTTTTAACGTCGGGTTCCAGAGATTCTCCAACTCAAGGTGGGTTCCAATTTATCTTTTCCCAATATATATGAAATACCCGATAACTAATTATTTAAATGGAATAATTAATATAATAAAAAAAAAGGATAATAATAGTAATAAGAATGAATATAAATAATAAATAATGATATGATGGAGCTTTGACGTGATGATCATGATTTCAAATTCTTAATTCAAATTTTCTTTTGCTATCCTCCATTCTTTACCCATCGTAACTAAGCCACCGATTCCAAAGGCCCATTCGGTTACAAATCGGAAATTTCAAATCCTATTATAAAACCCATTCAAGCCTCTACAGTTGGTTGGCATCTCGATTTCCCGTCTCCTTTCTCGTCAAAGAGCAAGTACCACCGAAGCACCACCGTGAAGAAACTCCGGCGAACCACCACCATAACACTATCGTCAGGGAACTCCGGTGACGTGAAGCAGCGCTGCAACTGCCCATCGATTCAAACCGAGGTCTCACCGGTACCGTATAACCATCCATCTCCACCTTGCTCCGAGTACCGGTCACGTAGTATCGCCGTCATCGCCGATTCAAAACCGAGGTAAATTTTTATGTCTCTGTTTTCATTCGATTTTCTGCGTTCTTAACTCACCAATATGGCGAATAACCTCCTCGGGTTGCAGTGGTTAAACCTTCTTCTGATTGACTCCAACGGATACTATCGTTTCTGTCCGTCAAACTCATCGGTTTACCATTCGAGAGTCGCTCTTTTTCTGCCTTGCATCAAATATCTATACCCGTACGAGGTACGAACCTTACCAACCGTTTGTTACTAATTTATATGGGTGGTTTTGCTTTCATATTGAAACCATGGAAAAAGAAGGGAACCTGTAACTATACATATATTATATTAAGAAGATGACAACAGTACTTCATTATATACATACATACATACATGATGTACATAATGGCCTAAATGTTGTACTGCATGTAAAAATAATTATGTTAATCGATTTACTGATTTCATTTAGTTTAATAATAAAAATAAAGAATGGGACCCATACACTTATGATCACTATTTTTATAATCTGATAGTACCTATATACTTTCATTTTTTTTCCAGACAAATGAGTTGATGGCTTTTAATGTAGCAAATTAAAAGACATGAAAAGGTTTAACCTTTGTGCTCAATTTTGTTTTAAATTGTACAAATTTGAAGAGTCAATGTTATCATCAGTATTCAGTATTGTAGAATGAAACGAAAACCACTAAGTGTCATATAAAGATGAGATAAATAAACTTTATGAGTTGTAGTAAACTAAAGATAAAAATAAAAGTTACGTTGATAAATTCAGGCGTCATGTGGCAATATATTGAACCAAGGGGTAAAAATAATAATAATAATAATTAAACAAATAAGGCTTAATCTCGAACCGAATTTACTGTAGGGTCCTCGTGATTTTGATACCGGCATAGCATCACCTTTGATTTATTTTGCTCATAAGCTAAGGTGCGGTTTTTCGACCCTTCCCTCATAGCTTCTTTATTTGTTTTTGTTGAGTTCGTAATTCATTGCTTCAAAGTGGAATTATTGTATTTGCCTTATCGAATGATTAGTGTCATACCGTTTTCATTGAATATTGTTACATTGCACCGTACTGTTTTATTGAAATTGTTTACATGCGATAGGATAGATCCCTTTGTACTCATTATCGCATGTTCCCATTATATTTGGACATCGTTACAAACCTTAGAGTTAAGGTTATAGAGACATTTATATATTACTTGCATATGTGACCGTTTTATTTGGCCTCAATACCCGAGCATATCCACCTATGGGGACCATAGGGCGTCAATTGTGGCACCTTTTGACGTGCTCTATCTGTGGCAGAGCGATTAGTCACGGCGTCTCGAAGTAGTTAATGATGTGCTAAGTTGCTGCACTAGTTAGTTAATTAGAGGCGTATGGATCGATCCTAGGAAAAATTATTGTTATTTGGTGAATTGGTTAGGTGTGTGTGCCCACACTCCCATATCACATTACTGGTACATTAGGGCTGCAGCCAATGTACATATTGTTACTGTTACTGTTACTGGCTCAAATGGGTATTTCCTTATTGATACGTCTCATTTATTTCTTCTGAGTCGTATATTTGTTTTATCCTCGTTGTTACATTGTACAGCTATTGTTCCACCGTTACTGAGCAATTTTTTGGCTCAGCCGTTTTTCTTTTCTTGTGTCTTCTTTATTATTATGACAGGTGCTTCTGGGGAAAAGGGGGAAGAGATCAAGAGAGAGTAAAACTGAATAGGACGAGAGAAGTGCAAGAGTTTTTAAAACTTTATTTATTTTAACTTATTTCTTTCTTTGAACTTGACATGTTTTCATTTTAAAAACCCGGATTTTTGGATTTTAAGTATTTTATTAAGTACTTTTGGATTGTTGCTATCTCTGTTTACTGTATGAGTGACATGTCAGCCCTATTCGGGTTGGGGTGTTACAATATATATATATATATATATATATATATATAGGGGAAGGATCAAATAAAAACAAGATGTTATTGCGAAAACACGAAAACAAATATTAAAACCTCTATAACTTCCTCATACGTTAATATTTTTTTTTAAAAATTGCACCAAAAGTCTTAAAATTATGTCACTTTTAATTCTGGGAAAAAAATTAAACATATAAAATTTCGTGTTTTTTTTATTATTGCACATGTGCAATAATACGTATTAATTATATTACACATGTGCAATATTAACAAAAAAAACATTAATTTTTTTTTAATTTTTTCAGGAATTAAAGATAACATAATTTATGGTACAATTTTTTATCAAAAATATTAACGTATGAAAAAGTTATAGAGGTTTTAATATTATTGCACATGTGCAATAATAATTTTTTATTGCACATGTGCAATAATAAAAAATTTTAAAAAACGTTGAATTTTTTTTAATTTTCTCCAGAATTATAAGATTTATAGTGCACTTTTTTATAAAAAATTTTAACATATGAAAAAGTTATAAAGGCTTTAATATTGTTGCATATGTGCAATAATATTAATAATAAAAATTATTGCACCTGTGACGGCGGCGATTGTCTTGACTTTTATATAGATTGAAACTTGTAAACTAATATAACTGATTGTGGAATAGTATTAGAACTTAACTTTGTTTTATTACTGTTTTGTAATTTTCTCATTCTTGGTGTACCTCCTTGTATTTTATTATTCTATTTATAGTCTCCTATCCTCCCATTGGAGGATCATTCATTGGCCACACATTTATCTCATGGTATCACGCTAGACATTCCCCTCCCCCCTCCCCTCGTTTCCTTTCCCTGCTGTTCACCTTCCTTCTTTCTCCTCTATCCTGTTTCTTTGTCAACCATGGCTTCCTCCTCTGCTTCTGAAACCAATCTCTCCTCCAGCACTTTCCTCCACACTCTTAAACTCACCGATGAAAACTACCTTCTCTGGAAAACACAGATCTAGCCCCTCCTCGCTTATCAAGGGTTGTTGCCACATATTGACGGAACCGGTGCTGTGCCTGAGGCATCCTCCACCGTCGAAGGTAAGTCCGTTCCCAACCCTGCTCGCTCTCTCTGGGATTCGGCGGATCAGAAAGCCGTGGTTCTCCTCACCGCCACGTTATCCCCTGAGGCTGTGGCACAGATCGTCGGCTGTGTGACTGCTAGACAAATCTGGGTGACTCTTGAGGAAGCCTACAGCAGTGCGTCGGTGGAACGTATCCAGAATCTGCGAGACCAACTCCGGCTTGTGACGAAAGGGGCTGATTCCGTTACTGTTTTCAGCCGCAAATTCAAAGCCGTCTCCGACCTGCTGACTGCTATAGGTCAGCCTGTATCCGCCCCGGAAAAATTACACTAGTACCTGTGTGGATTAGGGGCTGAGTTCTTTCGTTTTTCTACAACCATTCGGGCTTTGACCCCGGCTCCTAAATTTCAAAATGTTGTGGCCCGGGCTGAGAATCATGTAACTTTTTCCCGGGCTGTTCAGGGTCCGGCGACCCCTCCGGTGGCGTTTGCTGCTCAGTCGAACCGAGGAAGAGGAAATAGTCACAACAGGGGTTTTAATCAATCTCGCAACTCTCGAGGGAATAACCGTAATTTCAGAATATAATCGCAATGATCGTGGTGGTCGTGGCTATAGCTCCAATCGATCTGCTGTTTCTAATTCAAATGATGCTTGCCAGTTGTGTAACATTGAAGGGCATAAAGCCAACAAGTGCCCCACTCATGTTTCTTACTCGGCTGCTAAGGCGCATCTGTCTAGTGCTTTTCAGTCCCAATGCAATGTGAATCCAAATAGTGCAAATTGGTATGTTGACTCGGGAGCTACTGATCACATGGCTAACTCTCCCGGTATTCTTCCCAATCCTTTGGTTTCTATGAATAATGACAAAGTTTATTTTGGTGATGGCAATTCGTTGCCTGTTACTCACAAGGGAAATCATACTCTTCCTAATAATATTAAACTTAATGACATTTTGGTGGTACCAAACCTGACGAAAAACTTATTGTCTGTGACTAAGTTGACAAATGATAATAACATTGATATTCTATTCTCTCGGGATAACTTTTTTCTTCAGGACCGCAGCACTAGGCAAGTTTTGGCTCAAGGAAGGTGCAAGGATGGCTTATATGTTTTGAACCAAGAGCATGTTGCGTTTGCTTCGTCTTTTTGTAATAAGGCCTCTTATGAACTTTGGCATAGCCGTTTGGGGCATGCTTCTTTTGATACTATTAAATTATTAAATAAAATTGGCCTGATTAATGTAACGGCTCTTCTACCTAAACCGGAGTTATGTTCTCCATGTCAAATGTCTAAAAGTCATCGCCTTCCATTTGATGACAATTTAAAGCGTGCTTTACATCCCCTCGACATTGTTCATTGTGATCTATGGGGACCGGCACCTGTCACTTCGCATGAAGGATTTAGATACTATGTGGCATTTATTGATGATTGCTCAAGGTTCACGTGGGTTTATCCACTTAAAACAAAATACATGGTTTCTACTATATTAACCACATTCATGAACTTTTTTCAAAACCAACTTGAGCGAAAAATTAAGGTCTTTCAAAGTGATGGTGGCACGGAATTCATTAACAATAAAGTCAAATCTCTTTTTGATGCTAATGGGACTTTTCATCGGCTTTCATGTCCTTATACACCACAACAAAATGGCCGTGTAGAGCGAAAGCACCGACACATAATTGAAACCGGACTTGCCATGATGTTCAATGCTAATATTCAACCCACTTATTGGGTCGAGGCCTTCAGCACGGCGGTTTATGTTATTAATCGCCTACCCACCAAAAATTTAAACAATATTTCCCCATTTGAGTGCTTATTCCAACAAATTCCGGTGTATGACAACTTTCGTACATTTGGGTGTCGGGTATTTCCATATTTGCGAGACTATGCGGCACATAAACTTGCTCCAAGATCTCTTCCGTGCATATTCTTAGGGTATGCGTCTCACTACAAAGGGTTTCGGTGCTTGGAACCTACCACAAACAGGGTCGAGGCCTTCAGCACGGCGGTTTATGTTATTAATCGCCTACCCACCAAAATTTTAAACAATATTTCCCCATTTGAGTGCTTATTCCAACAAATTCCGGTGTATGACAACTTTCGTACATTTGGGTGTCGGGTATTTCCATATTTGCGAGACTATGCGGCACATAAACTTGCACCAAGATCTCTTCCGTGCATATTCTTGGGGTATGCGTCTCACTACAAAGGGTTTCGGTGCTTGGAACCTACCACAAACAGGGTGTACATAACCCGACATGCTCGATTTGATGAAAAAGTCTTTCCGCTAGCCGGCCTCACAAATCCCACATGTAGAGGGATCCTTACCTCTAACCTCATTCACCTCTAAACCCTCCCTTCCTAATCAATTCACACCACCATCGCAATCTCCACCCACCGCCAAAAACCTCTATTCACCGTGTATGGTTTGTGATGATGATATTCCCCAACCCACTCCTATTCAATCACCCGAAAATCCCTCAGCCGAACCACACCACAACGACCCTGACCCCACACCCCAAGACCCACCCGCCACACAACACTCCTCCCCAGGCCCAACTTCTTCAGCCCAATTTCCACCCACCCCACATGCTCCTGTCCCTCCAGCCCAAACTCCTACCCCTCCAGCCCAAAACCCGATTTCCCCACAACCACCTACTGGCACCGCTTCTGTCTCATCTCATCCTATGCAAACAAGGGCAAAGTCTGGCATTTTTAAGCCTCGCCATAGGGCTGATCTGGCTCATATCGCTAGCCACAATCTCTATAAGGCTCTCTTTGCTTGCTCCGACCCCAAAACTTTTAAAACGGCATCAAAACACCAACATTGGTGGGATGCCATGGCCAAAGAAATGGCTGCTCTAACACAAAATAACACATGGACCCTCGTTGATCGTCCACATAACACTAATGTCGTGGGATCCAAATGGCTTTTTAAAACTAAACTTCGGGCCGATGGATCTATTGAGCGGTACAAAGCACGGTTGGTCGCTCAAGGGTTCTCGCAAGTACCGGGCTTGGATTTTTCGCACACGTTCAGTCCTGTTGTTAAAGCCACAATTATTCGTATCGTTCTCTCCTTGGTCGTTCTCAATGGTTGGAAACTACATCAACTCGATGTTAATAATGCATTCTTACATGGCAACTTAACTGAACGTGTATATATGGAGCAACCTTCAGTGTTTATTGACCCCAAATACCCCAACTGCGTGTGTCTCCTTCACAAAGCTCTATATGGCCTCAAGCAGGCACCGCGTGCTTGGTTTCACCGGTTGAGCACATTTTTAATTAATAGTGGCTTAACTTGTAGCCGTGCGGATCCATCCTTGTTCGTTTTCAAACGAGATACATGCATTATATATCTACTTGTTTATGTTGATGACTTGATCTTAACAGGGAATCAAGAACATACTATTGCCTCGTTCATAACCAGGCTTCATGATGAGTTCGCGATTAAAGACCTTGGAGAGTTGAGCTATTTCCTGGGTCTTGAAGTCACATCCCATGACTCAGGATTATTCCTCAGTCAATCAAAGTATGCTAAAGACATTCTGGATCGCGCCAAAATGCTTGACGCCAAGCCCATGGCCACACTGCTTGCCTCTGACGTCACCTTCACCACCTCTGGTCAACCCTTTGAAGATCCAACTCTTTATCGCTCTCTTGTTGGTGCACTTCAATACCTCACCATTACTCGTCCAGATATTTCTTATGCCGTAAATCAAGTCAGTCAATTCCTACAGCAACCTACGGTTACGCACTTCCAACATGTTAAACGCATTCTACGTTATATCAAAGGCACCATGGACTTTGGTCTCACGTTTTCTCGATCCAAGTGTCCAAATATCCTTGGATATTCTGATGCCGATTGGGCCCGCTGCATTGAAACTCGTCGGTCCACGTATGGCTACTCAATTTACCTAGGAGGCAACCTTGTTTCATGGAGTGCAAAGAAGCAACCCACGGTAGCTCGTTCTAGTTGTGAGTCTGAATATCGTGCCATGGCCAACACTGCTGCTGAGATTGTTTGGGTCACTCATCTCCTTCGAGAACTTCACACGCTGCCTCCGGATCGTCCCACCCTTCTGTGTGACAATCAAAGTGCCATCTTCATGTCACAAAATCCTATTGCTCACAAACGTGCGAAACATATTGATATTGACTATCACTTTATTCGCGAGTTAGTCTTATCTGGCCAGCTGTACACCAAGTTCATTCCTACCAAGCTTCAAGTGGCGGATATTTTCACAAAGAGCCTTTCTAGACCTCAGTTTGAGCTTTTCCGGTCCATGCTTCGTCTTGGCTCACCGCCCTCTCGCTTGAGGGGGGATATTAGAACTTAACTTTGTGTTTATACCTGTTTTGTAATTTTCTCATTCTTGGTGTACCTCCTTGTATTTTATTATTCTATTTATAGTCTCCTATCCTTTGGCCACACATTTATCTCAAATAGAACAAATAGTTGCTACATAACAATGGTATTTAAGAAACTTAATAAACGTGGGGTCCTGTTGTCTTGACTTTTATATAGATTGAAACTTGTAAAATTAATATAACTGATTGTGGAATAGAAAAAATAGTTGCTAGATAACATTGGTACTTAAGGAATTTAATAAACACAACTAAAAAACCCGAGTGTTGTGGAGGGTTTGCAAGCGAATAAGCAGGTTTGGAAGCGATGTTGAACGATGAATATGGATCTAAAGAGGCCCAGTTAAAAAAAATCCATAACAGTTGGGAGTTACATTGCCTCTTGTTTTAATTAATAATTCCATATCTCAATGACAGTAGTAGGTTCATTCAAGTATTGACCATTTCGTTTGATAATTCCGAGCCACTAACGCCAAAGAATCCTTCTCCTAATCAAAATTCACAGCAACAACCTTTCATATAATGAAGTTCTCAATTTTAATTCAACAGTGCACCTTTCTTGCACTGTTTCAAACATTGGTAACTCAGAAAAAAAAAAACGAACCTGTAAAGAAGAAAAAGCAAAAACGACAACAGAAGAAAAAGCATTCAGGCCGAAGAATAAAAAAACGAACCTCATATATCAGATATATAACAGATGTCTGGTTTAGATGAGAGGAACCACAATCATCGATCATCACCATCTATATGACGGATATACAACTTTTACAGAAATCCTAAAAAAAAAAATTCCAATAATATAAATAATTGAAGAACTCGTCACGCTTTCGGCGGTAAACAAACCTTATTGAAGGAAAGCACTATGAACAAAACAAACGCAGTCAAGTAAATCTGCAAAGGCCAACAGAAATTAAAACTGAAATTGAGAAACTTATTCTGAAGGTCATCTACATAAGTAAAACAATGAAATAAAATAAATATTGTATTTCTTGTTAAGTTTTAATAAGGAAAACAACAGTTAATAAATGCATTAAAATATATATTTGTATACATTTTTTTGAACGGCTAATTTTTTTATTCCACCAATTTAACACCATTGTCAAGGTTTGAACCTTGGTCTCCACCAAAGAGACTTTGTCTCTTACCATTGGACTACAACCTCAATGGCATATATTTGTATACTGTAAAGATCATAGATGGAGGTTGGTATTTATTGTACCTCAAATGAATATATTTATTGTAAAAGTTCATAATACATAATGCTTTTGTTGTGTTATTCGAGTAGCCTTCTTGAGGTATGATAAGAATCTTAAATTTTAAGAAAGCAACACAAAATACAATTATTTTAAGAGGAAGAAAGAGCAGAATTAAAAAACAAAAACTTAGGCATTAAGGACCCAACACAAAATTGCAAAATAAACAACATCCAAGCAGATGATGTGGACACAGGTCAAAACCAGGTCAAAACCAAATGAATGAATTACCAACATCAACATCAAGCTCAGCTCCCAAACCTTTTCACCATTCTCTAGCAATATAGTTGTAGTTAAGATAACTGTCATTTAACAAACAATCTCATAGCATAAATGTTGGAAACATTTAGATATAAATAAGATAGCCAAAGGTGGTTTTGTGATAAAATACACGGAGTATAACGCTTTCACTCTTCCATTAATAACTGGAAATCTAAAACTATACATATTAACTCTAACCTGTTGCGATCATATTTATTTATTATGGTCACGTCCTTCAAGAGGAAAAAAAAATAAATATATAAGCATCATTTGGGCTAAAGCATTTATGCATAATAGAAAGATTTGAAGATTGGATGAAAGGTGAAACTCTTTTAGGTCCATAATCATAAACCATAGAAATTATAAAGAAACAAACCTGGAAGATCAAAGTCTGCCATCCAATAGATAGATCCTTGACGGGTATATGCTTGTGTCAGGTATTTCTCTAGCAATTTGATTGGTTCGAACATGGAACTGAATCTGGTATGCCCGTGTCCCTAAGTACCCTCCTAACAGAGTAAGTGGAACCGAGATACAGTATAAAAGTGACAGAAGTATGAAGTATAATGAAATGGAAATTGCATTAGTACCGTTACTGACCCATAGAATGAAGTTTAATGTGGTTAGGATAATGAAAACGACACCAGGGAAGAAAAACGCAACTGTCCATGAAACAGATACACCATCCTTCTGAAGTCGCCTTAATCGTTCTCCATAGATAAACTTCAGCATATCCAACTCCATTGATAAATTTGACTGAAGGCAAGAAAAAACTTATTGTAAAGTTCATTAAGAACATGTCTTTAATGCATATTTTCATTAGGCCTTATGTTTTTATAAATAGGAAATATATACAGTTAAAAACCATTGGTATATTTGATTAAAGGCAACAGATAAAACTTTTAGTAAACTTCATTAAGAACATATCTTCAATGAACATTTTCATTAGTAACTAACGACCCAACATAACATAACTCACAAACAACTAAAACTATTATGATATGAGGCAATGGGATAGTGACACGGAAAAGTAGATAATTCTTACACATACCAAAGCTAAATTTTGTTGCCACCTTTAAAGTATGGTTATAAGATCACATAGAATAAACCTGCACAAAATTGTTGAGCGGATCTAAAAGTCGCATAAGAAAAATAGACGGATAAGGGTTAAATACTTACCCGTTGTGGATCGTTTGATGAGAGTAGCTTGAGGTATCCATCTTTATCTCTTGACGAGTTCCCGTTTAGGGTGTATGATTAGGATGGTTGATTAGGTAACCATAGAAGGTTACGAGTTCTAGAGAGGGAGAGAGAGGGAGAGGATGTGATTTCTTAAGTGTGTGTTTTTATGGTGTTTCTCATTCCTTAGCCTTCTCCTCTCATTTAGTCTCCTTATATATACACCCAAGGGGAAACCCTAATATTTTAGTAAGGGCAATTACGTCCATCGAATAAATGCCTAAATAGGGTAATATGGTCAATAATTAATTAAGATAAATGATTATGATGGCCATAGAATATTTATATAAGTATAAGAAATCTTATATAATTATAAATATTCCAACATTCTCCCACTTGGCCGAGTAATCATTTATAATGAGATATTAGATAAGCCTGATCAGGGTTTAATACTCATTTCAATTTTAAACCAGAATTGCAGCAGAAAAATACAGTCATAGAATTGATTATCCAATTCAAGACCCCCATTAATCATACTACAACCCCGAATTTAAAATTCAACTTAAAATTAGAATTATTGACAAAATAAGCCCTTAACGTTGATTTATGTATGAATTGTCTATATGTCCCTTTAGGCATGCGTAACATATTTAGAGACAAACAAATCAAAACGGATGAGGAAAAAATAATAATTAGTCATTCATATTGTGATATGCTTGGTCATTAGTAAACCTCGTCTTAATTATGAGCTCTTAGAAAAGACTTATGAGGATAGACCATAAGTTATAGGATCCTTTAAGCATATCATGAATGTTTTCAATACAAGGACTTAGTTTCCTCTAATTGTTCTTAAATGAACAATAATCTTGTATCGAAAATTTTAATGCAGCTCCACTCAAAACTGTTACTGTTTTAAGAAATTAGGGCAGCTGACTTTATCACAATGAGTCTTCAATTTGTTTATGTTGGAGTTATGGAATTATGAGTCAATTGATAAGTTTACCAACAACATTTAGTGACAAAATACATTTTGTCATAATAACTTAGGTTGTCGTTATCAATTTCTTATGACTCCTCCATGAGATAAATCTGTCCGTAGACATAAGGATATGCCCCTGAGTTGACATTTTATTTCTCTTGAATACAATAAGTCAAAATTTAGAGAAAGTCAACTAAGTTTAAGTTTCTCACTTCTTCTATAGTTCAAATTTATAGTCATTCGTTTCTTATAGATATTGTAATGCCATTTTAGATGCTTCAGGAAATGATATTCATCATTTCTAATATTTAGCAATATGTAGGCAATATCTAAACGAGTATTGACTTGAACACAAGTAAGGCTTCTAACTAATGAAGCATAAGATTTAATTACTTGAACCTTTATTATCAGTCTCCATTAATTTCCAGAGTCATAGACTGAGAACAACGTTGCATGTTGAACACATAGTTAAGTCTTGGTGTATTTTGATGCTTGTTGCGCAGGAAGCATTTCCAAGATTTTAATGTCAAAAAATTATGCGAGAATAAGTCGCTTTGACTCATGCAACAAAACTAACATATTACTTGCCTGAAATAGTGTATATGTAAGGGCAAGTGTCGTATTAGTTGCTCCCACTCATCTTAAGGTAGGTCCATTTATCCACATATTCTTGATGAAGAATGGTTACATCTGTAACTTCATCAAACTTTAAGCTTCACTTGTAAGTTTGCTTACATTAACCCTTTATTTAAATTTACTCATCTTAAAGACTAAGTGTTCTTTAACTTTCAAGGCTTGAAACCTTGAGTTTTGCTTATGAACATGTCTTTACGTTGAGTGAGTATTAGGGAAAGATATTTTATAAGTCCTTTAAATGTCACTCGTAATCATGAGTGAGTAATAGGGACAATAACGATCTCTTCGAAGAACCCTTTAGGAAAGGAGTTCTTAACTGTTAATAGCCTTTAGAAACCAAACATAGTTTATAACGTTCAACTTCTCCTTTCGGATTTCAGTTTAGCTATGGAAGACTAAACTTCTAACGTTATTCTGATTTAGGGAGTTAAGCTCAGTATAGCTTTATTCCATCAGATGACTGATTAATGATAGTGGCTTTAGTATAAGAGATCAAAGCTCAGTATAGCTTTATTCCATGATTAGTAATCTTTCCAATATTCATGTAAGCTTTATTAAGGTAGATTCATAATCATCAAAGTAATAGGCAACTTTTATGCCTTGATGACCTACTAAGCTGGATCTAATGGGTTGAAGCAAAGCATTAATAGTTTCATAGATTTCCTCTTGATTATTAAGTCAGGGATATTAGGAGTAACATTATTTTCTAAGTGCGTGGAAGTGGATCAGTGTTGTCGCAGCGTGGTGTACAAGAGGTGTAATCGGAGTTAAATTCAAGGATTAGATTTAACTTTGTCTCTCCCCCCGCCTCTTGTACTTTAGGCAAGTCATGAGTAAGGACTTTTCACTGCTCCCACTGACCTTAGAATACAAGTCATTGATATGGACTTGGATTTCTCCCACTAATCTTAGAATTCCTTAGGAACTTGGCATGCAATCATGCTTAGTGTTGAGGATTTTTAAGGTTTAATTACGGCTAACAACTTTATAATTGCTTGGTCTCCTTCATGTCCGGATTTCATAAAGAATTAGGTAACCTTGTTTAGCATATAAGTTGTTGTAATTAGAGCCTTGGTCTATAGGAGTAGATGTATAACTTAGATGACATGTTTGTTATCATGTCTATAAGGATACTTAGATGCATAACTTAATGATGTATCTTTAGAAGTACCATACATGATTTGTTGGTTAACACTACTAAAGATCCTAATGGATTGAGAGTGTTACCATTATTTATATGTCAATCTTAGTATTCAATCTATTAGATCTAATCTCACAACTTTTATCTTCTGGTTAAGTTGATCATCAACCTTATCCTTAAAAGTTTGAGGTGAGAAAGATGTTCCTCCTTAATTAAGCACAAGAATAAATAATCAATTATGTGAATGATAATTAACTTATGCCCGAATGTTCCATTTTGGGATAAGATCCACTAATATGTTTGAGTTTTGGTAAGTTAGAACTCTTAGTGGAACCTTGTATATTCCCTTAACACATGTAAATCATCTAGTTATAATTTATAAAGATTTAAATCCATGTAAAGACAACTAGATAAGTATAGCCAACAACTTTGAGAGTTCAAGGTAATAGCGATATTGTCATAGTCATGTGAAACCTTATAACTATTAATGTCTTACTTTAGTAATGATACTAAGTTCCAAGTGATGTTGGATCATAATAAGGTATCATAAGGTGTAATACAATGATAGATTTCATGGTTTGTGCAACTATGACATCGATTTTGTCACTTACTCTCATTATAGTTGTTGTTTGGTTTATTTCTAGTGTATGGATTATAAGAGATCTTTATAAGACTAGATAAATTCACGGTGTTAGTTTGAAAATTTTATGGGCACAATTATCATTATTGATTATTCTTTGTTAGCCAGTTGTTCCATTAGGAACTTAGAACTGGAAATTTTCTTGTGTCTTATTTTAGAAATTAGAATTATCCTCTTTATCTAAGCCATTTTATTTTATAAGGGTTAGTGATAGTTAGGTGAACAAATCTGGTTTTCTAGTTTAAGGCATTTATCCATCTTTATGCACAAAGTTATCATACACTCGCGTTCCTTTGGTACTTGTGAGTGATGATTTTTAAAAAAATATGTTTTAAGTGTGCTAAGAAGGATTCATTAAGTAATGCACTAGAATAACCTTAATTTGAAACATGTCTGAGCCCTTTAGGGTCATGTTTTAATAATTATGATGTGTTCACTAAATCATTAACCTAATTCACACTTTGTACTAAGCATCATTAGATGTAAAGTGTTTGCATGCATTTAAGAAGTTCTTTTGAATTTTATTACTTACACGATGTTTTAGATTAGGAAATCTGAAACATCTCCCCTGATAACATTATTTGAAAGGATTTTGATTATCATGATAGACAATATGAATAGACTTTACTCATTTTTAATATTCTGGTTGTACAACCTTTTATTAGAGAGAGTAATTAAGAGTCTTTGGTCTTAAGAGATAATCAATATCATTATGATGAGAGGAAAACATTTATGGAAACATTTAGTGACTATCAGTTTAGAGTGGATTAGTTATGGAGATTAAAGGTTAAATTAGTTTGAAAAGAAGATCTAAGAGTGATTCTATGGGGTATTTAAAAAAGCTAAGGCACAATGATATTCATATACTAAGGCATAATAGAAATGCACTATCATAAACTAAGTTATAATAAGAATACATTATGATTAATTAAGGCATAAATAAAATGCATAATCATAAAATAAGGCAAAATAATGACGTATTATCATAAACTAAGGCATAGTAATATTGCATTATGATAATAATGTGCAATTATGAAACAGAAGAGGATGTGATATAGTCTGTTACAACACCAAAATAACAGACTAATTAGGTTCTACTTAAATGAATCAGCTTTCGCTTTGGTTACTTGCCTATCACCTAAGCATTATGAACAGAATAAGGGTATGTGCATAAAATAATGTAACACATCAGCTTTGGCCAGAAATGATACACTTAAGTTTTATGGACAAATTAGTTTCGCTTAATACAGGTGTGACCCATCAGCTTTGGCCAGAAAGGAAACACATGTATGTATAAGGCGAATGCTCAATTTTAGTCGATAATCATAGTATAAACAACGAATCAGCTTTGGCCAGAATCGAAGTCTTAAAGATGTTATCAATTTAAGCAAAATGAATTAGTTTAATTTATATAGTAACTAGTGAGTAAAATTGAATGACATTAGTTAAGGTAGCAAATCAGCTTTGGCCAGAATTACTACTTTTGAAGATGTCATCAACTTGATTAAGACTAGTTAATAAATTAATCTAATTTTGATAGTCAATCAGTTTCAATAAGTTAACTTGTAAGATAAAGTTAAAGGACATTATGTAGGTAACAAATCAGCTTTGGCCAGAATTGAAACCTTTATTAGATGTCTGACATTAACTTTTAAATAAGACAAGTTAATTAGTTATCTGATTTTAATTGGTGTTAGGGTTTTGTAAAACATAAGTTTGTAAGGTTTAAACAAAACACAATTTAATAAGAAGCCCCGAAAAATTTCAAAGGGTAAATAAGGTCTACGTTTAATCACATAAGGTTCACGTTAGCATGTGCTCGAGAATTAGTGTACGGTCGAAGTTAGCGTACATTCGAGCGTTAGTGTACGTTTTGAGACTAGTGTACGCTTTGAATATTAGTGTAAGCTTAAGAGTCTATGTACGTCCAAGATAAGCGTGTACGCTTCAAGACCGTTTGTACGTTTTAAGGATCGTTAACGATCTGCTGCTAATGATCTTAACGATTTGGGCTGCTTAAACGATCTGCCCTCATTGTCCTTAACGATCAGCATGTAACGATCTGGCTCATTTAGCCTTAACGATCTGGCTCACTAACGATCAGGCTCAAATTTGGCCTTAACGATCTGGCCTTAACGATCTGCCTCATTTGGCTTTAACGATCTGACCATGTAACGATCAGGCTAACAGAAGTCTTAACGACTTGCCCATGTAACGATCAGGCTCATTTTGCCTTAACGATCTGGGCATCGTTTTTGGCCTTAACGATCTGAGCTGGGTCTAAGACGCATACGCTTTAAGTTGAGGCGCAAAGAACGTGAATAATTTTTGACGTAAACAGTGTTTTTAGGCACGAAATCAATTAGGGTTTCAAGATCTATTCGAGAAGTTCATAGAAAAACATGATTTTAGTGAAAAAACCTAACCTTTTTGCGTTTTTGTGGTTAGAAACGCACTTAGGGTTTGTGAGGTGAAGAAACCGGTTTGATTTCGTGATATTTAACATAAAGCTTGCGACTTTATGGATCCATTTAAGCAACACAAAAGCTCTGATACCACATGTTGAGCGGATCTAAAAGTCGCATAAGAAAAAATAGACGGATAAGGGTTAAATACTTACCCGTTGTGGATCGTTTGATGAGAGTAGCTTGCGATATCCATCTTTATCTCTTGACGAGTTCCCGTTTAGGGTGTATGATTAGGATGGTTGATTAGGTAACCATAGAAGGTTACGAGTTCTAGAGAGGGAGAGAGAGGGAGAGGATGATTTCTTAAGTGTGTGTTTTATGGTGTTTTTCATTCCTTAGCCTTCTCCTCTCATTTAGTCTCCTTATATATACACCCAAGGGGAAACCCTAATATTTTAGTAAGGGCAATTACGTCCATCGAATAAATGCCTAAATAGGGTAATATGGTCAATAATTAATTAAGATAAATGATTATGATGGCCATAGAATATTTATATAAGTATAAGAAATCTTATATAATTATAAATATTCCAACAAGGTATAGAATTGATAGTTTACATTTGGTTCAATATATTCAGTGACTAATAAGCCTTTGTTCGTCAAGTTTTGCTGACCTCCAAAAACCACAAGTGGAGCTTGATGGAAAGGCATGTGAAACTGTTTGGCAAAATGGTCTCATGGCACTTTATGATACATTGTTCAGTCGGGTTTATTTCATTTCCTGTAATTCTATTTGCTTTCCCCTTCTTACCCTTATAGCATGATTAATTTCCTCTATTTAAAATTTTATATGGAAATGAGATGTTTCGTATTTTGTTTGCAGTTGGATGTGACCTCAACTCAGCTTCTTGTGACTGATAGTGACTTCAGGAGTCCAGAATTTAGGAATCAACTTACTGAAACAATGGATTCATTATTGTCTTACAAGCTTATTCCTGTATTTAATGAGAATGACACTTTTAGTACCCGCCGAGCTCCATACTAGGTTTGTTTTTGTTTCTAAATTTCTATCCAAAAGTTTTACTAATTATAATGCCTACTTATGTTTTATTCTAGTGATGTATATATTGTTGGATTATTCTTGTATTTTCTAGGATAACTGCTTTATTAGCACTGGAGCTCAAAGCAGACCATCTTGTGCTGCTATAAGTTATGTAGATGGTCTCTACAGTGGCGTTCCTAGTGATCCTCAACCAAATTTAATTTATACATATGTTGAAGAAAAGCTTGAGAATACGGTGATAAGTCAAGGCTAAGAATAGGTGGAATGACAGCTAAAGTCAAAGCTACTGTTTACGCTTCATAGGTTGGCATCCCTGTTGTTATAACTAGGTATATGCATATACTCCAAGCTTATGTGTGTTTTTACAACTAATTTTTGTATTAAAAATGTTTGAAGTGGGTTAAGTAAACATTAAAAAACTAACCTAAACTCAACCTCCTCCTAATAAGCAACAAATAAACCAATTCACATTTTAACCTATCACGATTAAAGTCATTATACACATTGCAATAGGCTTTGAGGTTGACCTGTTCCCTATTTAGTATTAAAATTGTAAGAAAAATGGACCTAACTAAAAATATTATGTCACTTACTGCACGGTTTAGCCCAACTGATACAGGGGACAATATACACTACTTAAATTTATATTTCAATTCAACATCAAAATTGATAAACATATTAGAAAACAAGATCCGAATACTTGAAACCTTAAAGATCTATGTACCTATTTAGCATTAAATTTGTAAGAAAAATGGACCTAATTTAAAATATTTATGTCACCTACTGCACGGTTTAGCCCAACTGATACAAGGGGACAATATACACTACTTAAATTTATATTTCAATTCAACATCAATATTAATAAACATATTAGAAAACAAGATCCGAATACTTGAAACCTTAAGGGCGCGTTTGGTTGTGGAAAACATGGGGTGTTTTCCATTTCTGTTTTCTAAGAAAACATGGAAAACAGAAAACGCGTTCTAGTGATAGTTTTCTGAAAAAAATTTCCTAGAAAACAGAAAATACAGTTTTCCATTCTTTTAACTAAATTTGGAAAATAGTTTTGCATTGTTTTCCAATTTCCGTTTTCTATTTTCCAGAAAATGGAAAACACATCTTTTGGTTAGATCGCGTTTTCAAAATTTTCCAAGTGTTTTCTAGAAATGGAAAACCCATTTCATTTTCTAGAAAACTGAAAATGGAAAACTGGAAAACGTTTTCCACAACCAAACGCAACCTAAAGATCTATGAACCTATTTAGCATTAGATTTGTATGAAAAATGGACCTAATTTAAAAATATTTATGTCACCTACTCCACGGTTTAGCCCAACTGATATACAGTGGACAATATACACTACTTAAATTTATATTTCAATTCAACATCAAAATTAATAAACATGTTAGAAAACAAGATCCGAATACTTAAAACCTTGAAGATCCATGTAAAAGCTAAACAACAACATACTATAACACTAAGATAAAAAGAGAACACAACAACATGTAATTTCTAGCTCATGTTAATATTGAAGCACAAAAACTTAGCAAAATAGCTGGAAAAGGAAGAATTGACTATACGTTTGTTGAAAGAAACAGTTACGTGAAGAACAACATGCAATATCTAGCGCAATCTATATAACTAATATAAAAGCCGCTTATTATTTAGAAAGCGAATCATTTATGATCTTGAGAAGTAGAAGATCAGAAGAATAGAAGATTAGTATTGTCTTTCATTTTCTTTTACAGTGTAATATGCATGGAGTAGATTTTTCAAATTTCTTTATAATATAAAAAACTAAGCCTATCGATTTTCAATCTTTAGCTTTGAATGACTTAAAATGCTATATTTTTTTGTCTAATTAGTGTGTGAATAAACAAATAAAAATAATCGTAGTACCCATGAGAGTGTTTGCCGTTAGGATATTATTGACACCATACTATTTTTTATGCAACTTCTTACTTATTTTCTTCATTATGATGGATGGGTATTTGGGACCAGTTAGCGTGGGCGGTGTACAGGGTTTTTTTTTTCGGCAAACCTTATTTCGGCATCCCAACATTTCGGCAAAAAATCGGCAAGTATACCATTGCCTTCGGGAATGGGATTTCGGTAAAAAAAAAAAATCGGCATTTACTCGCCGAGGCTTTGGACCGTTATTTTTTGAACGTTGGCTACTAGCCAACGGCTAGTAGCATTTATTTATTATTTTTTTTATATTTTTTTACAAGATTTCATCCTATATAAACCCCAAAAAACTCAACTTTTTACACCACCATCTACACAAATTTTCTATCCTCTCCACACTACCTCACTTCATCATTCTAATTTTTACAACATGCCTCCAATCCTCCCTCCCGAGTTAATGACTTCGTCTAGTAGTTCTAGTGACTCGGACACGGAGGCGCTGATGTTTATGAAAACTTGTTACCAAGCCGTAATTTTACAAGAAGAAGAGGATACGACACGTTCGAGGAGAAGGAGAAGTATACGTCGAGATCGTGAGGCAGGGCATGAAATAAAAATGTTGTCGTTTGTTTTAAGTAATGTAATCGTCATGTTTTATTTAATAAATTGTTGTTTGATTTATAAATATAATAATATAAAAGCAAAAAAAAAAAACAAATAAACATTCAACTTATCCTACCCAACTTATCCCACCCATACCACTTCAAAAAACAAAAAAGACATATACTTTTTTCTCTCTCCTCTCCTGTGTCACTCTCCTATTGGTCCATCAACTTATCCCATTTTACTCATCCTAAAAAAATTATCCCCCATACCGCCCACCCTTATGGTACAATTAACACTGACTTTTTGTACTTTATATGTTGTTGGGGTTAAACCAACAATCATGGAGCTTCTAAGGTTGTGTTTAGATGGGTATAAATAAACTTTTTTTCTTTTTACTTATTTAATTTCTTTGATTAAAGCAGCTCCGTGTTAAATATCTTTTATGTTATAATGACAAGAACTGGAAAAGTGTGCATCTTTTTAAGGTAGTAAACTGCTTATGCAAGGATATTATTATGACTCACATTTATCATACATCATCTTATTGCAGGAAGAGATGAAGGCGTTTTATTAAAAACAACAGTAGGTGTGATGCTAGAGGAATCTGTATTCTCATGGCAAGGTGACCCAATTATCATGTTGCAGGTGGTACTTTAAGTTTATTTTGATTATTAATTATTTCAACTAGATGGTATTATAAGTTGTTTACAGTTGTTAGTGCTCACTCTTTTTTTTCTTTTCTTTTAGTATATCTTTAGTTGAAACTATCAATAGCTACTACGCCTAGCCAAAAAGAACTGGTCACAAACAGGTGCACATGCCATTGTCTTCATTTACTCATAATGAGAAAATTTAAAAGGAGCACTCATATTCGAATAGTATAACTAGGTATTTTTCTGTCAACAAGTTAAGATGGCAAGTCAGATTGTAAGAGTAAAATAGTTGAAAAAAAATCAGGTTGGATGAATCAAGTAGGTAAGAAACACCTAAAATATATTCACGATGCATAAAACCTCTCAAAATATATTTATTTCAGCGTTCTTTATTTAAAAATCAGGATTTTTGTAGTGATTGTTTGTATATACTGTGTTCACAATGCGTAAAACCTCTTAAAATCTATTTATTTCACCATGCTTCAATCTGATCTGAAGTTTTGTAGTGATCGTTTGTACATCTCTTATATGTGGTTATTGTTCTTGATTTTGAATAAGGTGGATGAGAGGGCTATGTTGTAACAATGTGATTGGCTAGAGAAGAAATTCGACACATTACAAAAGGCACCATTTGCATATCGAGGTCTAAAGAAGCTGGAGCGTGAACTTTCAATATACAAGGACAAAAACTGTTAACCGTGCAACTTGGCATTGAAGAAAATGGTTTCCTTGTCTGAAAAGTAAGAGCATACTCAATCGATATCTTTCATTTTTGTCCTCTCTTTTTTATTTTAATAGTTACAGATCTACAACTATCTATTCTACACTCTAGGGATGGAGCATATTGTTTATAATATTTATTAGAATAGGAAACCCATTAATGCGTCGTGTTCCGTATTCCTGAAGATTGAATACTTGATTCGGGAATATTAAACATGGTTGGTTATTTCTATACCAGATGACATTCATACATACACCAATACACCATAATGATGGAGTACTCTATTAGTGTAGCTGTAATTTTAGTTTGTCATAATTTGACTTCTAATGTGGCTGTTTATAGAAATCATTACAAATGCTATGCTTTCTAATTTTCATGATTCCATGCATTGAGTAGATGTGTAGTATCCTTGTCAACTATCATTTTTGTTATACAAGTGTGGGTCCTAATAGGCCATTAGGGCGGGTCTTAGATACAAAATCTTGTGTTTGATGTACACAGTTCGTTGGTTGACACATAATCATGTGGGCAAATAAATCATGATATTTTTCAATAATTGGCTCTGTTATTTTTTCATGTTCTTTTCTTGAGCATCTTAAGGGACATTTGGTTTGTAACCAGGAATCACCGGTTCACCATGGGTATGGGGTTAATAGTATATAACAAAATGGGAAATTGGGAATAGATTTATAAAACCAACACCCTTGGTGGGTTTATAGTATGCCTAAATTTGTGGGTCTGATGTCCATTTTTGAAACCTTAAAACATCAACCAACCACCTCTATTAGGACTGAAAGTCAATTTTTTTCATCATCGTAGTCATAAACCAGACAATCTTATTTGGGGGCTACTTGCTGTATAAAAATGTGTAAATAGGAGCTTTTTTTTTTGCTCCTATTTACTTCATGAGATATATATGTGGTGAGATTTGCATGTTGTTATATTTGGTTAGGAAACACAGGCTTTACATGCAGCAATGGAAAGAGCAAATGCTATGGGAGTGAGGTACTTCATATCTAACGCTATTTAGTGTTCATTATGTTTCTATAAAACACAGACTACATATTACTATTTTAAGTTGTCATTGATTGGTTGGATCATTCTTGACAATCATGTAATCTCTTTTGTCATGATTATTATTTGGATCTGTGATTGGATTTGGATTTCAACTATTTTGTGATTAATTTTTGTGACTATGTCGGTTGATTTTGTGTTTACTCAGAAAACATGGTTCATTTGTGTTTTGTTGTTCTTTTAGTGTAGTCGGTTAGTTTTTACCTCATCTATTAAACGGGGAATACTTTGGTCTTAAATAATCTTTTTTCTTAACAGGCATCAAAAGATAGTGATGTCATTGTTTTCAAATTATTTGTATTACTTTTCCTTTTAGTGTTTTGTGCTTAAAATTGGAAGGTAATGTATACCGTTAAGGTCACCAAGATGTTACTTGATATTCCTTTTGTTTGACAAATAGCATTACAAGTTATTTGTCAAGAACTCATATTGCATAACCCAGTCACCGACCGGGTATGAAGCTAGTTGTATAATGGGTCGGTTTCCCGGGCTAGCTCCTTGCTAGTTCCTGGGGTTGTCGTTCGTTGTTTAATAATACCGCTGTTAAAAAAAAAATAGAAGTACAAGGACTCATATATAAAGTTAAGTGGTTGATATTAAAGTTGAGGAGAGATTTGGACTACTGTTTGTCCTTAAGCGCGATCGGTATGCTCTCAACGTGCAACATAGTCCCTGTTTTTCAAACGCAAGTATCTAAATAAAAAATATTTTGTTGAATATAAATGAAATTTATATAATTTTCAGATTCTCTGTGTAGTTTTACTCAAAAGACTTGAAGTGATTTCTCTTAATTAAGATTTTTAAAAGTCAATTTAAATTCAAATTAGAATTAGGTTTAAATCTTGATTAATTCGAAGAAACCAAAGGGGAGAAAAAAACATAATGTTGGAAAATTTTAAAATAAATATATTACTAAGTCTTGGTCTTTGGTGTATACCTCATGTTATAATTTGTGTTAGAATATATTTCAAACTCAAAATTATGAGGTTGAATTGATGTTTTAACTCTTGGTTTATGGTGAAAGGACATTTCAAACCCTACATCACCTATAGATATCAAGGTTATCCTTAGTTAAAAGTGCACCAAATCATTATATTCTTATAAAGAGATCGACTTAGTAAATTCTCTAATTATCTTCTCATTCTTTTCTTTTGTGAAGACTTAGTAAACTCTCTAAACTTTCTTTTTATGTAATTCTTTAGAGAGACTTAATATATATACTTCAATTATCATCATTATTCTCTTCCACAAGTGATAATACATGGTTAACTCAGTGGAAGTTCAGGTGCAAGTCATCTCCTGCAGTACAATACTGTTCCGGTTGTTGTATCCTGGGAGACAGACGGCGCTCGCTAGAGACCCGGGAATTTGTTTAAGAGCCTCGTATTTTGACACGATTCTCAACCACCACTAACAATTTAGTTTTACTCAAGTGGTGCAGCGAAGATGAATCTTGAAGATTCAAGAACCGAAGAGCCGTTGATCTTTAAGAGTCAAGAACGAAGCAGTGGCGGATCTAGGAAAGAAAATCAGGGGTAGCCGGGACTAATGGGGGTTCGGGGGCAGCGCCCCCGATTTTTTTTAGGTAATTAACGGCTTTTGATCATATTTTCAAGGGGCTTTTGATCATATTTTTAAGTAAAAACCATAAAATTCGTTTCAGGAGTCGCAAAATACCAAAAACGTAAAACCCCAAAAAAATTTCCTTCTTCGCGTTAACGGTTCAGGGGTCGCGGGGCTACGTTGATCAAGACGACTCATGACCAAAGTTGGAAACTTAGGCGTCGAAGACTCACTCGGTTAAGAAGGGCTTGCATTTATGCAATGTATTTATTTTCACTATTTCAT
>JBCNJP010009494.1:0-29141 GCA_039602395.1 Deinandra increscens subsp. villosa
GCAAGTGGTACTCGTACCAATTTCTCGTGGCAAACAATTTCAGCGAGGTTCTTTGACAGCCAATCCATTCCAATAACGACATCAAAACTTCCTAAGTCGACAGGTAAAAGGTCAATGTGAAATACGTGATCTGAGAGTTCAAGCGGGCAATCTCGGTATACTTCTTCTGTTTCTATTAAGTCCCCATTTGCTAATTCTACGGTGAACTTAGTGTCTAAGGCAACAGGAGTGATTCCTAGTGTTTTGCTAAAATCAGTAGACACAAAGCTCCTATCGGCACCGGTATCGAATAATACAGAAGCAAACTGGTTATTAAGTAGAAACGTACCCGTCACGGTATTTGGGTCGCGGCGGGCGTCTCCAGCATTGAGCACGAAAACTCTACCCTTAGCCTGGCCGGGATTCTGATCCTTCGTCTTCGGGCAATCCTTCTTCAAATGACCGGTAGCACCACAACCAAAACAAGCACGACTTGGGCAGTCGCGAGTGATGTGGCCCTTGGCCTTGCAATGTCCACAATAAACGTTCCCACAATCAAGAGTGTGGTGGAGATTGCACTTGGAGCATAAAGGTGCATTGCCGGTATATCCCGTCTTCTTGGGTGCTTGGCCGGGAGTGGTAGCAGCATAAACCTTGGCTGGTTCGGGTGCTTTCTCTGGTGCTTTCTCAGTGTTCCTGTCAGGCTTGTTCTTCCAGAAACTACGCTTCCTCTTGTTATCCGGCTTCTTTCCAGACGAGGTGGCAGCACCAACCTCGGGAGTCTTGACTTCAGAATTCTTCTTGCCAAAGGTCACACCTTGTCGTGTGGCCTGGTACACCAAACTGTGAGCTAAACGAACAGCATCTTGAAAAGTGGCCGGGTTTGATGAAAGAACGTTCCCTTGAATGTGAGGTGCGAGACCCCAAATATAACGTTCAATCTTCTTGTACGGTGGAGTGACCATCGTCGAACAAAGGTGAGCAAGTTCACGAAAACGCTTCGTGTAGCCAGCGATGTCAGTCCCATTCATTGCTAAGCTCCAAAACTCAGCTTCCAGTCTCTGCAATTCTTCTCTCGGGCAATACTCGTCACGCAGGAGTTGCTTGAGAGCATCCCAAGTCATTGCATACGCCAATTCGGTTCCCATGGCATCGGCGTGGGAATTCCACCAAGTTAAAGCTCCATCGGTGAAAGTGCAAGTAGAGTACTTGACCATGTAGCCTTCGGGACAATTGCTTATACGGAAAACTGATTCCGTCTTTTCAAACCAACGGATTAAACCCACGGCACCTTCCGTGCCTCTGAAGTTGGTGGGTTTACAGCTCATAAAGTCCTTGTATGAACAGTCGCGTGGTCCTGCAATGTTAAAACGTTGAGTACAAATCACGGTTGATTGTAGTCGCGATGTTCTCTAACATTGGAATTGTCAAAATCTTACCACGTGGTGCATTCTCAGGTTGTCGATCATGATTTCGTTCGACTTCGCTTGCGGCTATGATCTCAGCCACGCGGTCATTGATCATTGCCTCAATGTCGGCAGCAGTCAATGGTGGTGGAGGTGATGAGGTCCGGGCACTACGTCTAGGCGGCATGTTTCTGCTTTAAGTTACAATGTCAACATAAAGAAACAGTCGTTTTAGACAACATGAAAATGGGGTTATTGCAAGCTCGAGAATAACAACCACGACATATCATAGATACCAATACATGCAAGTAAAATCACAACACAATCATGAACATAAGAATAAACACAACCACATATCATGATAAGATAAACCAAAGATACATACCATATCGCCATATTAGTTATAAATCATACAAAAGATGAAGTTAAAGTAGCTAGTGGGAGTGCAATCCCAACAAATACATACATGATTTACTAATAAAATGGCGGCCAAAAGGGGTTAGGGTAGGTCCATCTAACTATCTAAAAGTGAGGTCCGGGAGGTGGGGCAAATGCGCCAGCAACCAAAGCCAAGAAGGCTAGGAAGGAAAGGAGATGTCCTGCCTGAGCCTCGAGAGTAGCAACTCTCATCTGTAGCAACTCGACGTCGAGCGAGTTGTTGGCGGTAGCGATGCTGGTGCCGGTCAAGTTAGCATGAAGGGAGTCCATGGCGCCCTGGGTGCCAGTCCTGGAATTCTCCAAGCTGCGAACTCTGGCCTCGAGGAGGTCAAAGCTCGTCACGGTCGCGCGTTGGTCGACGCGCTCCTCGACAGTCTCTAGTCCTCGCTCGTAGTTGATCAAACGAGTGACCAGGAGAGGGACAGTGTCCTCTAGAGGCTCTCCCGTGAATGGGCAGAACCGGACGGTGGCGGCCTGTCGAGTGGCTCCCATGGATGATGACTCTCCAAGCTCATGGGTGCTCGGGAGTCCCTCGCGCGCCCTCCAGAGGCGAACGGAGTCGCGCATCCTGACGAAGCGAGGAAGCATGGAGAGGCGCTGCCTTTTGAGGGCAGGCCCCTCAGGGGAGGGAGAACGGCGGGGAAGACCAGTCCTCTTACGGGCAGTGAAGGCCCGTCGTCCACCGCGAAAGCCGCGGCGATACGATCGGATGGACCTCGCACGTCCCGGGGTGAGGTCGGGATCCTGTGCAGCAGCAGGTGGCATCTCTCCAGCGGGGTCGGCAGCAGTCGCGTCAGCAGCTACCTCCTCGGTCGGCTCCTCCGAATCATCAGACACGTAGGAATGAGGGTGACGAAACATAGCAGCAGCAGTCCCTAGCGCAGGACTCTCAGGTGGGGAATCTGGTGGGACATAGTCCATCGGTGATGGTGTGTACTCCGGTGATGATGGCGGGGTCTTCTCCCCAGAGCTCGTGATGCAAATGACTTCGCGGCCGGAAGTCATCACTGCGAATACAAGTTCCAAGGAAAAGTAGTGTTAGCACAATGTAACCATAAGATGCATATAAAAAAAATTAAGCAAGGATCTTAAATCTAACATGTATGGTATTGATTAAGTAAACTAAAGTAGCTTGTTACCAATAGCGTCGGTCTTGCGTGCAAACGGTATTCTCAGAGCGGGTCATAGTCCAGGTTTTGTTTTTGTTTTGTTTTTGAAAACCCAGTTCGCTATAACCACGGCTCTGATACCAATCTGTCACACCCTGAACTTTCGAGAACGGAGGCGTGTGACGTCATGAAATCATAGTCGTGGATACTTAGAACAATTTGCAAATATAATAAAGATAACAATACGTCATTTAGATTGCAGCGGAAAATGTGGTGATAATGACATTGTCTTACAAATTGCAATAATAATAAAAGATGTCTTTAACGATGAAGCTTAAGATACTTAAAAAGTTGATAAATGATAAAGGGGGCTATGATTCCATCGTGAGCAAGAGGTCCGATAGAGTTCAGAATACCCGTTTGCACCGCGTTCGTCATCTAGTTACCTGAGAAAATCATGAGCTTAAAAGGGTCAACATAAAGTTGGTGAGTTCACAGGTTTAAGACTCTACAAACAGTTTTGTAAAAGGTTTAAGGCATACAAGATAAATAACATGGTCACCGTGATGTAATGATTAACAATGAACTTTGAATTTGAAACTAACAGATTTACCCACTCATAGCATCTTCCCTAAAGATACTGAAATGGAACAATAATAACTGGCGTGTACTACTCGACAAATGCACACGTCGGGATTGGAGCTACCAATCAAGTAGGGTTGTTAACCCAAATAGATCTATTCACTAGTTACCGTTTCGAACAAAACTAATCAAATTCAATTAATAGTGGGATTTGTGACAATTCGTTATGTAACGAAATGTACTCATTTGTAGGGTAAGTAAAGAACATTTAATCATACGGCAAGTTACAGTTCGACCGATATATCAAGTATAAAACAGTTTTGATTCATGATTTCTCCCCCAAAGTATTAAAACAATTTAAAGGAAAGGGGCCGTGAGACTCACCTCAAGCAAGGTGAAATGATAATGCACGTGAAATGGAAAGTCCGGACGAAAGCACGTAACGCCCTAATATGTATAAGTAAACAAGTTGCATGTATAAGGTCTTTGATCATTGAGTAACGTTTCCGTCACCCAACGACACCGGTCAAGTCTTGATAATAATGTCCCGTTTGTGTATTTAGGGAAAATCCATCCGCTTAATATTTATTGTCCAAATAAATATATAAGTTTAAGTTTATATTTATGTCAAAATAAATATAAAGGAAATTAAATAAAACGTTTTAATTCAAGAATATATATATGAAACAATCAAGTCCTAAACATTTGAAAATAATAAAGTCTTTTATTATTTTAAGGACTTAGGAGAATATATATAAATTAGCCACAATTATTTGTCAAAATAGTTGTACAAGTATTTAGGCAAAATACTTTACAAGTTTTATTATTTATTCAAGATAGATAAATTATAAATAAAATACAAGTCTTTGTATTAAATTAAATAATTTGTAAAAGCTCTTCACAAGTCATTGGATGTTTTAGGTTGGTCAACTTTTAATAAATTAAAAGTCTATGGATGTTTTAAGAAAAATAATTATATGTACCAATATAATTATTGGTTTCGTTGAAAACGTTTAGCGTCGCTGTTTAAATTAATAAAACTTGATAACGTTTAATGATCGTAAATAATAACTTCTCAAGTCAAAACGATTACTTGGAAAGGTTTCATAAATATTTTAAGACAAAATATTTATTTATAATTTTTAGAAATCGTAGTCACCGATTTAAGTTCTTAAAATAGATTTTAACGCATTTGGACTTTATACAAGTTAAAGATTATGTTAAGAATATTCCCTAAAGTCATTTCTAAGTTTAGAAATATCTCTTTGTTTGGTTTTTAAATAAGTTACTAAAACTACGTTTTCTCGTCGCGTAGTTAACCGTTTTGATTCCCGGTTTTCTCCCTAAGCGACGTATCAACGTTTAGATTACTTTGGTTCATTTAGAAACTTGAAAATATGTTACAAAAAAGTTGACGGGATCAGATCTGGTCCGTGAACTATTTTTCATGATTTTTATGTCTTAAAACATGTTGTAACTTATAAAAGTCATCTAGTTTGTAACTAGTCTTTTTAGGGAAAGTTTGAACATTTATGATAAGTGTTTTAAGGTATAAAAATCCATGTATTTAAGTCCAAATGATTGATGTAAATGAAGTGTTATTAAATGCATTTTTACTAGATCTAGTAAAAATAAAACAATCTATTTTTATGTTTTGGTGAAATAAATTCACCAACACATTAAGTCTTGGTCTTTGGTAACTAGCTCTTTATAAAATGTGACATATTTTATAAAAGATAAGTTTAAGACATAACCTTTTGGTTAAGACTTTCCAAGAATATTTGATTTACAAAATGACTTTTATTTACAAAAGTTTCTTGTATTTTTACCAAGTTATTAACTAGTTAAGTTTTATAAGTCCATGTTTTATAAAACTTAAGTCCATGACCATCCATTTTGTCCAATGTAAGCCTTGTGTTTTATAAGATTAAAGATGATAACATCATGATTTAACTAGTTTTAATAAGTCCTTTGCCCAAGTTAAAGGTTACTAGTTAGATTGATAACATAAGTTAAACAATATATACATAAGTAAACATAGATCATCAACTAGCAAAGCTAGGACCTTTATGTTCAAGAATTTTGAACAAATCTACTAACAACTTAGTTGTTAGGACAAGCATCAACTAACACAAGGTGTTAGGACCAAAAATGATATAATTACTTGAAATATAAATGCAATAAATATAAAGACATGAATATAAATTGCAAGTAAATGTAAATAACAAGTAAATAACATAATGTAAAGACTTTGTTGGTTAAAATGATCTAGATCTTTGCATGATACTTTCATAAGATTTCTCAAATGCAAAATCCCAAGAAATGGCTAGTTTAAGTTCTTAAGAACACCAAGACTTGTTAGACCAAGTCACTTGTACTATTCCACCCAAGTGTTGGTGATTAGAGGATTAGAGAAAGAATGGTTGGTCTAGACTCTTGAAGGACCAAGTGTCTTGCATAAAATAGAAAAAGAAAAGATAGGTTTTTGATTTCAAGACTTGTAGGTGATGTTGGGTGAAGATCATAAAGAAAAAGTGGGTTAAAGAGGACTCACAATGAAGCTTGGTTTGAACCGTAGAAGGAGGAGAAGAGAGGAGGAGACGGCGGCCGAACGGTGGCCGGATGGTGGCCGGACGGTGGCCGGAGGTGGTGGTCCGGCGGTGGCCGGCGGCGGCTCCAAGGAGGGGGGCGGTGGCCGGTTTTAGAGAGGGAGGAGGAGGAGAGTTTTCTCTTGATTTCAAGAGTGGTGCAAGTAAAAAATGAAACCCCAACCTCTTCTTTTATACTAAAAAGTGATTTTATTAACCTTTGGTTAATAACTCTTAATTACTTTTAATTTTGATTAATTATAATCAAAGAAATTAAGTTGTAGGTGATTTTGTATAAAAGATGGAGACTTTTATAAAAATTGGAAGGGTTTTAAAGGTTTATAAATTTATAAAAGTCCATGGGTTGACTTAAATGTGAAGGATTAGTGTTTATAAAAAGTTTAGAGATTAAACACTAATTTTGGTTTTTATAAAAACTACAAAGGTGATGGGTTTCTTTTATAAAATTTAGTGGGCTAACATTTATAAAATGTTTGGGTTAAAACATAATTGATTTGGGCTAGGGAGTTGGGCCGAGATCCATTAAGAAAAGGGAGTGGGTCGGCGGTTGGAATCGGGCCGAAAAAGGGTGACCGGATCGGGTCGGGTGGGCCGGGTACGGGCTGGGTCAACTGGGCCGGGCGGCGGGTTGGGCCAGTCGGGCGGCGGGTTGGGCCCGCGGGTGGGCTGGGCCGTCGGGTTGGGTAACCGGGCCGAAGGGAAAAGGGTTTGGGTTATTGGGCCGGCTAATGGGCTTCCAAACGGGTCGGGTTATGGGAAAACGAAAAGTGTCGAAACGTTCGTAATGTTGTCACGAGTGTTCGGGTAAATTTTGGTGACCAACCGACTTCGTATGTGATTGTTGGGCTTACGAGGCCCAATAGGGGTTTTCGGTTAGTTAACGGGACAATCCGGTTGATGATTTGGGGAAAGTATCCTGACAAAGGGTTTTGGGAATTACAAGTCTTGAATAACCTTGAATAGAAAAATTTAATATTTTCCAAAAGTTTTGTCGTGACGAAAATGTCGTGACGAAATCGGATAAAATATATAAAAGTACCATTTTATATATATAGTGTTGTTACAAAGGTTCCATATATTATCAAATGGATTTACTTGGTTTAAAAGATTGGCAACGGATACAAACTCGGGAATTATTCTAAGCATGCAATGATATATATATATGTACCTATATATATAATAAGATAAACACATAATTCGCACATAATGACAATTAAATACGGATTAATTACTGCTAATCAAAGTCAAAGTAACAAGGGTTGACCTGGTTTTGTGCGAGGTGTTACAGCAAGTGTCAACTAATGTTGGTGAGTTCACATAAGCACATAAGTACAACTAGTATAGATATGCAGTACGAATACAACAGTCTTTATTCATATGTAAGTATGTATATTACAAGTACAATCCATATCTTAGGTAGCGAGCCTAAGTTCATGTCACTAAAACGTTCGCAACCGAAGCTGACCAATTAGTTGTAGGAATAATTCCTTACGTGTTTTGCCTTCCCCGTGTCTACTCAATCATGGTAAGTTTAGGCTGACATTGTCCTAAGTCTGACCGCCAGTTGGGTGGTGCATCTCGTGCCCGCTGAGTGGGGTTTGTCAAACCCCAGTAGTACTACCCAATATCCCCTCACTATATGCTAGTAACAGTTGGATAAGTAAGGACTTGAAAGATAAAGCATTTTACGTGAACATGTGTTATATACTGGATTTCTACTTTAATCATACATAAAGTTCGTTGTGTTATCACCCTAACCCGGGTGTAACGTGTTTGCGTGTGTTATCGTCCAAAACCGGACGTAACGTAAAAGGTTGTGTAACTCACCTTAGGGTGCGCTGCTACAATTTAGTAAGACTTCAAACCTTGCGTAACTACCGAGCACCTATCGATTTTACATACATAAGTGTGTGTCCGCACATGAGTAACATAGCCTAGACGACGGTATTAAATCAAGTAATTCTCAATATGGCGTAGGTGACAATTTCAATACGTGACGAAAATCGTTTGTTCGAAAGTAGTCAAAATGACATTTAATCAAGGACTCAAGGATTTACGAAAATCAATGTGCGTATGTTATTCCAAATGTAGGGATCATCGGGTAAATATAAATATTCGTAAATATAAATATCAAGACGTAATAAAGCGTCCTAAATATACATTTGTATGTCGTGACAAAATTCGAGAGTTAAAAAAAAATCTTTAAAACGTACGCTTGTGTATATGTGCATGATAAATAAATCAAATATTTATTTATATATATATTTCTATGTTTAAAACTAGTTTATATTAATATAAACAAAACCATTTAAGTTTTCAATTCTTTTAAATCATAGGGTTTCCATAAAATAGAAATCCAACGAGTACCCTAATGGTGTCTCTGGAAGCTTTACGAGTTAGGGTTTTATAGACATACAATAGTAGTTTTGGGCTTTAGACCAATTGATGTTTAAATTCACTAAAAAGAAATAAAATAACAAAAACGAGGGTCACGAGACTCGAACCCGTGACCTTAAGGATCTAGCATAGCGCCCTAACCACTGATCTAGGTTGTGTTTGTTAATCAGTTCGCCCAGAAATACTTTTAAGCTTATACAGGGACTGAAAACCGGTTGTCACAAGCAAACAGAAAAAAAGGAGGAGGCTGCCAGGATTCGAACCGGCTACCTCTCGGAAATCAACAAAGGGCGCTGACCAACTGTGCTACTAGCGTACTGGTATTATGGTTCAGCAAGTTAAATATAAAACCTATACCAACCCGTCATCTTCTTCTTCATTACAACTCCGGTGGCCGGAGTTTTATTCCGGTCACCGGAAAATCGCGAAACCAAAGGAAAACAGAAGGAAACCGTGCGACTAACATACTAGTATGCCTACCTCGAATCGGAGATGAGTTTTGACATGTTTTAGATGCCGAAAAAGAAACCAAAAATCTCGACTCCGACGCTTGACGTTGCTCCGTTATCCAATTTGATGCTACAGGGTTGCTCGGAAGAGGGAGACGATCACAGTGATGTACGAATGGTTAAGAAACGGTGCTTGGTTGGTCGGAATTTCTAAGTTCGCCGGAAGAGGGAGACGATCACAATTTGATGCTACAGGGTTGCTCGGAAGAGGGAGACGATCACAGGACGGTCGAGAGTTGTCAAATGATTAAGGATGATAGTCTGGTTCCAAAATGATGATCAGCGTGTGTAACCGTTGACGAGTTAAGTCAGGGAGTTAATTCGAAGTCGGTTACGGTTTTACCTTTGGTCGATCGAGATTCAAACATTAACATCAGATCTTGAATTCTCAAGTTTGTCCAAATGACAACAATGGTCCCTCCCCTAGTTACTAAGGTGACATAAAGTTTAAGATAATAACATACTTGGTCACTCAAGTTTTCTCAAAAGAAAAGGGTTTAGTAATTGGCGAGAATAGTCCCTCGGGTTTATAAAAAGCTAACGGAACTAAGAAAAAAAAAACGTAACCGATGGCCAAATGAGTGTATGCACATCAACACCATATAACGTGTAACATTTGTGAGAATTATAAACTTAAACAACCAAAAAAAATCATAGATAACAACCTCTAATTATCCGTTTAAGTTCACATAAAATCATAGTTATAACCCATAGCTATATATTTTTAAATTCCTATAAAATAATAGAAACGTTTCGTATTATTGCACGTCACATCGTAACATAAAATCATAAAACGACGTGCGTATCTATACTACTATATAATACATATTGGTCATCGGGGGTATTTTCGTCATAAAATTCCTTAATTTTAAGACGCTTACAAATTGTTATGCATTATGTACAAGTCGTAAAGCATAGCTTTTGTTTCCATCTACATCGATTACAAGCATATTAGGTTTGGGTAATTTGGTAATCTTTCTAATTAATGATCGATTTTCCTTTTCTGCAGCTGTATCCTCTCGAACTCATCAGCAGTCTCTCTCCCCATTGGTTTGGTTGCCGCCCATCATCTCTCCAACAGCAGTCTCCTTCTCGGTATCACGCAACCCCTCCCCTCCATTGGGCATCTCCTCTTGATTACCACATTTCTCTTGATTACCACAATTAAGAAACGTATCACGCAACCTCCTTCTTGATTATCACACTTGCAGACTCGATTCAAATTGGAAGGAGCCCAATTTAAAGGCAGTTCGGTTCTCCTCTTGCTCATATGAGACTCTTCGATCAAAAAATCATGCCTTCTTCCCGATTCAACTCATCTTCCATCTATCTATGAACCCTAATTTCTGGCTACGCCGGAAAACCATTGTACTCGCAACTTTGTTCTTTTATGCTCCATTTTGTGTCATAACTGAAACCTTCCTTCTGATTTAAGCTATGTGTGTGGACAGTGGCTGAGAGAGAGAGCGCGAGAGAGATTGGAGAAGAGAGAGGGATGTCTGTTTTTGTTCTATGCTCTTCCTGTTTCCTGTTTTTATTTGATCGTGTGTTGTGTTTCCATCTTCTTGATGAAGCTTTCTTTGTAAGCCCTGGTGTTGTTGGCGTTTTTTGGTGTTCTTACAGTCGATGTTCAAAGAAAAAAAATTGAAAGTCCTGATTTATCAATTTTCTCAGTTTGCTTTTTCATTGCAGGTTTGTTTGGTTTATTTTGCGTTGTGGTGGGATTGTGTATCAAGTCTCAAATGTCTCATCCTAAGTTCCAGTTGATGCATCCAAAGGTAATTTCACAGGTGTCTGTATCGGTTAGCCTTGATTTCTTTGTTTTTAAGTGCAATTTGTGCTTTTAAGTGATTAGTATTGAGATTCATGTTTCTGAATACTGTTTATTTTGATATTCTCTAAAAATTCTACTTGTTTTGTTGGTAAAACAGGTTGGATGTTTATAAGTGTTGGGAATACTGGTCAGTTTCTTTGTTTGTGGCTTTAAATCAACAACTCCAAATCGTCGGTTGGGTAAACATCCACCCTTTTGGATGGATATGATTTTGGATTATGCTTTGTTTGGTAAATCTTCAGAAAAATTACGTCTTTTCTCCAAAACAAAATTGTGGCCGATTATGCTGAGGTTATTACAAGAAAAAAAATCGGAGATTTCACTTCTAATATATGATATATGGCTTGTATTTTTATCACAGTTTACAAGAGATGTGGCGAGCCTGGTGCACGACCAAGATATGACGAGCCTGCTGCTGAAAACAATAAGGTTAGTATTGTAGTTTGTTTATAAGAAATTTGATCCAGATATTGTAGTTCGATTTTTCATAGCTTATACACTTTATTATGCTCATTTTGTTGGTAGAGTATGTGCTTGATTTCTCTCTGCAAGATGTCAGTTTGGATTGTGAAGGGCAGGAAGTATTACATGTAATAGCCTTGGTGCACATACATATGAAGAGTACCTCCTAGCCCATGGAAGAGGTAACCGACTATCACATCAGTCGGCCAGTAAGCTTCCTCATCTCTATTTAGTTTTAAAGTGGTTAGCATATTTGTTCTTTGTACATTAGTTGATGAGATTGCATATCTGTTTTTGTTGAAAAAGTGAAACTTATACCCTTTTTAAGGACCCATACATAGGCTTAATAGAGCTTATGTGATGCTGCTATATGCACCCGTGGCTGAACCAGGGTCTATTACCACACCAGCCTTGTGTTTGTAGGCCTTGAACTGCTGTGTATGACCAATAACAAGTTGTTTTGGTATAATTTGTGAGTATGTGGTTTTTGTATAATTTGTGTAACAAACATTTATTATTAGCTACATCATTAGTTCTAAACATCCATTGTCTAAAAACCAAGCTGTTTAGGGTGATTTAGAATTAATTTGGAATGTTTTTAATTTGTTTTTGTTTGTAAGTATGTAAGTGCAGGCAAAGTCATTGTCTCGAATTTCAAAAACTGGGTCACCAAACACTACAAATTCAAAACTGCTCCATTAAGCCAAAAAGTCATTGTCTTCAATGAGTTTTAGTGGTAAAAACAACTTTTGGTTTGATTTTTTATAAAAAAGTTATATCATTATATCAGTACTAATCTTGACTTACTGTTTTGTTTTTGTTAGTGATTTGGGACGACTCCAAATCATGACATTAGTTTTTTATACTTTTTATTTCTCTGTTTATTTTCACCAGGTTTGTAATTTAATTTTACACTAACTGAAACCTTCACTTTCGTTTTCTTTGATGTAGATTTCTTTTGTTGCATTTCTTTCAAGGTAATTTGCTCTCTGTTAGTGCCTACTTTTGAGATATGTTTTAAGTTTGGTTAGCCACTTAGCCCTAAAACAATACCATAACAACACTTAAACAAACTGCTGCCCAAAAACAGCCCTTGAAAAGCATTAAAATAGTCCCCAAAAGCATTATAACCGACCTAAAACAAACCACAATGAGACGTGTTTTTATTGTCTTGAGAAGTACATATTCAAAAGTAAATGTATTGTAGTTGGTTAGGCTCTTTTTTTAATGACGTAATAGTTGCATCATTTAGTCTTTGCTTTAAAAGCCCCATTTTCAAGCCCGATAACGTATATTACGGGTTTGATTTATAAAGGTCTCTAATCTCTTTACATGTTGTATGATTGATTAGTTCTCCGGTACTATAAATTTTATTATGCAGATTTTGGTGGCTTGCGTTGTGAAAACTTTTCATTATGAAGATTACCTTACCTGTACCATCTTTATAGATGGTGTATACCGATGTTTTATATGTGGTATCATCTTTTTTAAAAATTTCCCATATCTTCCTTATTTGGTATTATGCTTATTTAAAAGGCACTATTATGAAGTTTTTCATTATCTTTACAAATTTTTTGGTTGTAGTCTTATGTGTCTAATGTGGTAAATGCAAGTAATCCTACAACTTTTCATTTTTTGGTTGTAGTCTTTCCTTGAATACCTACACATACTTTTCCTTTTTCATGATTAAATCCTACAACTTCTAAACTCAACAGAAAGAGAGTTTTACAATTTTAGGGACTTATTGGTGCAAAAATGAGGGGCCTTTCCATTGTCTTTTTAAAAGTAGAAGGATTTAATATAAAAAAGGACTTTTTTGTTATAATTAAACTCAAGGAGCTTTTCCTAAAGTTTTAAAAGTTAATAGAGATTTATTCATAAAATATTTAAGTCCAAGAACTTATGTGCAAATTTGTACAAAATGAGGGACCTGTTCTATAGCTTTTGTTGAAGAAATTCTTGAGTTTGTAAGCAGTCCTGGAAATCTGTTCAAGTGGAAAGTTTTTCAAGATTTTGCTCTAGCTCATGACCCGTTATTGTAGAGTAACTCATTAATTTAGGAATCTAAGACTGTTGTAGAAAATGCTTTATGCTTTATCAATGTTATAATGGACAAAATTTCTGAAACAATATATCATGAACTTTCTGATACAACTGAAAAGTTCCCACTTCTTCAAATGCCACTGATTGCTCCAGAATTTATTATACAGATATGGAATACTAAAACCATGGTGATAGCTATACTGTATTTGAACTTTACTCATTTGATTCCCAAAGAAACTTGTGTAATTTTGTTGTTTGGTACTGTTATTCAATTCAGGATATGGTTTATGGTCATGAATTTGTAGGTACAAGATCTAAATTTAATTTTTGTTAATGGATGCATATTAAAAATCCAATATGGTACTAATTTTACTCCTATTCAAATGAAGTAAATACTATTTTGAAGTGATTACTGTTGGAAAAAGAGAGTTTGTGTGTTCTGTCCCAACTGAGTTGAAAGATCACATTGAAATTTTTGAGTTGTCTCATGTTAACTGTATTCCCTCTAAATGCCATCAGTACCCCTTATAAGCCAATTGTTTTGCATCATTAATGTGGTTTTCTATTTTGATTTTTGATTGTTATTCATATTTTTTAGAGATATTTCCTGACAAACAATGCAACTTCTTGATTTTTAGGCTCAAGGTTCTGTGACGGTTGAACAAGTAGAAAGACGTTACTGGTTGTGCTATTGATGCCAATGAAACTTTATTAAATGTGAACACTTAATTTTATTAATACTTTCAGTTTTCATGTTATTAAATGTGTGTTCTATCTTTTATGTATTTCTTTGTGGCATTTGGTACTCTTTAAATTTCTTCTTGTTAACTGTGTAATTTTACGTTTTAAATTATTTGAGAATTATTAGTGTGCAATAAACAAATTGATTAACTTATTGTGTTAGATGTTTACTATTCCTCGGTGAAAAGAAAAACAGACAACAAATGAATAATATAGAAGGTAAGGTATCCTCATTTTCCTTAAAAGAAAATCAAAAAGTAAATTCATGAACTTCTAAAATTCTCTGTGAATTTACTTAAAATTGTAGTTGAATTACGTTATGGAAGTGCTCCTACGTCCTACACTAACATACCTGATGCAAACATGTTTCATTTTTAATAATGATAACGGTGTATATTATTTGCAAATTGGTTGATTGTTGTTAATAGTGTTATTCATCTTATATGGAACACATGCTACATCTCTATTGTGTAATTCATTACCTAAAATCACGCCGCAACGCGCATGCTTGAAATCTTGTTAAAAAAAATTTCCCAATGTATTTAGATTATTATTTTTTTTAAAAAAAAAAAAGCATTAAAATTTGAATGGGGATCACACATTTTTTTCTTTATAGAATAAAGCACGAGTTATACATATTTTTATTTCCAAATATATATTTGGATATTTTTTATAGTATAATGGGTGAAAAAGAATGTCACGTACACCTGAATTTTTACTTCAAAACTACTATCTTACTGACACCCGAGTTATTTTGAGATATACAAAGGTTAGATAAATTAAATCGATACTATCAATGAGAAAACTAACAAATGTATAATGCAATATATCACGAGAGGGTTGATAGATTAAAAAAAAACAAGCACCGCGTTTGTTGTTTGTTGCCGCCGTCGCATCGCGCGGGTCTCCTCCTAACAACTTGGCGCCCGTCCCCATTCATCTGTTCGATATGGCTCCACACGTTTGCATTACAAATAACGCCCTATGTTGATGACTTCTATCTTACAACTCATTTGGTTTTAAATTACTATGTTTGTGACCAATATATATTTCCATTTGAGTGTTTGTTGTTATTTGTTTGAGTTCTAAAAAAACGAATACCTCGATGTAAATTGTCGTGTCGTCATAACAAGCGAGCAGAAGATGAATACCGTGTTGTAGTTTGTTGTGCCGCTGCAACGCGCGAACAGAAGACGAATAACACGCTATACACTGCCGCCGCCGCAACGCGCGGGCACACGGCTAGTATATATATATACATATATACCACGTAAAAAAAATAATGAATATGATTACCACATAAAAAGAAAAAACGTTTTTATGAAAACATAAAATATAATTTATATAAAGTTATAATTATATACATTCAAGTTGGTCAACCGACGTCTAGACTCATGTGCAATGCTCGTGTAACTATTCTAGTTAACTGATGTAACGGATGTTATTGAAATATAACACAAATTATTAACGGGGTTAACCTGGGAAATTGCCGGTTGTCACATATTGGGTTCCGTAACTCTTAACGGTTCTCAAGTTACGTCAGTTTTAGTGAACACAACTTTTCTGCCAGCGGACCAAAATAACCAGCGTACCAATGACCTTCAGTGGACCAACAACGTACTAGACCTTCAACATATCAAAACACGGACTAGATTAAATCAGCGTACCAGTGAACTTAGCGTACCAGTTTGGTACGGCGTAACCGTTAGCGTACCAATCAGTAACCGTCGCGTACCGCGTTTGAAGATTTCCTTGCGTACCAGATAGTATTGATACCTGATATGTGCGTCGTGTGAAGTATCAGATAAAGATCAAGATCATGTCAACTAGGTCTAGCCGAACTAGGTCCGAACCTGAAGTTCGGACTGGCCGAACCTGAGGTTCGGCCGAAGCTCGGACCAGCGGGTATATATAGATGTATGGTCTTTGTAATTGCAAGGTTCTAAGCGTGCGAGATCTGTTAAGTGTGTGTTTCTGAGTGTGTATTCTCTGGTCTGTATCTGTGTGTTCACTGATTGTAATTGTTCTTTGTTGATCAATAAATCAATCGGTTAATTACGTTTCGATGTCCGATTAGCTAGATCGAGTAGACGATCCGATGCTCACGCATTTTCAAGTGGTATCAGAGCTTTCTGGTTCACTCTACTTATCTGTGGTTGCTATTTTCGGATTTTTGAAGCGGTTTTCGTGTTTCTCGAGATTGTTTTGTGTTGTTCATCAATTTTATCGAGTTTTTGGTGTCAAAACTGTTCCTAAATCACTTTCTATTGGTTTTACTGATCTCTAGTATCAAGTTTCGTCAAAATCAGTCATTTTTTGCACATTTTTGGAAAATGAGTTCGAAGTTCGGAGTTTACTTACCAGGTTCGGAGTAACTGCTCTGAACTTGAAGTTCGGTCAGCGTTCGGTGATTCTTTGTTGGGAGTTCGGTCATATATCGGTCAACTTTCGGTCTAGGTTCAGAGCTTCTCGAGGGTCGGAGACATATCGGGGTTTAGTAGGAGTTCGGACAACTGTTTTTGTTTCGGAGCTCGTTCGGACATAGTTTGGCCTATAAAGGTAGGTTCGGACAGAGTTCGGAGGACAGTGCTTGGTTCGGAGAGGGTTCGGTCACCAGACTCAAATTTTTATGATGTCGGATTTTCACGCGTTTGCTGCAATGCAAAGTGCCATGCAAACCATGCTAAATTTTGACAGTGAAATCGGAACAAGTCAGAAAGTTCCCAAATTGTTGAAGCTTGAAGATTACCAAAATTGGAAGAAACGATTTTCTGCTTACATAAGCACGAATGATATCGATTTGTGGATTCCGCTCAAGAAACTTTATCAACACCCAACTGATGCGGGAGATTTTAAAGAAGTTCATATTTTTGATCTTGCTGAAAGAAAATCATATGAGCTTGAACGAAAAGCTTATGGTTATCTTACGATGGCATTACCTACTGAGTTGCTTCATCAATTTAGCACTTGCAAGAAATCTAAGCAATTGTGGGATGCTTTATCAGCAAGATGTGAGGGTAATGATGACTACAAGAAGAGTCGCAAGAAAGTTTTGAACAAAGAATTTGATAATTTCCAGAATTATGACAATGAAAATATTACTGCTCTTGTTTCAAGGTTGTCACATTTAATTAGTGAGTTAAAGGTTGTTGGAATTGAGAAAACCGATGCTGATTTGAAAGAAAAGATTTTGGAAGCTTTGCCAGAGAAATGGGAAAACTATGTTTTATTACTCACTCATGACAAGGATTATTCTGCAATGACATTTCACGAGCTTACTGGAAAACTTCATGCTCAAAAAATGGAAATGTTAAACTCAAAGAAGTCAACCGCTACCTTGCAAAATCCAGAATTGTATCATGGTGAAAATAGTGCAAGCATGAGTGCAAAGTCTAAGCCAAATCAGAATACAACACCAAGTGTTGCTTTTATAGCTGGAGCTTCAGGAAATTCTGATAATGATTCTTCAAGAGGTTGCAATTTCACAATTCCAAAATTTTCAAATCAAAATGCGTTTTCAGCTGAATCAACAGATGATTGTGCCAAAATGATTTCTGCATTGATTTCATCATCCTTTGGATTAATTCTAAAAAATGTTGCTGATGCAAAGTTAACCAGTGAGGATCTTGATGCTCTTGATGATGATCAACTAACTGTTAGAGCATATTCCTATGCCACGATGTGTCTCGTGTATTGTATCTATGTAATGAGAGCAACTGTGTGAGTCTTGTTAGGCAACTGGGCGTACCTCATGGTCCGCCGGACCAGTTGGTACGGCGTACAATTGTGGTACGCTGGCTTGTTAGCTGCTACCTATAAATAGGTAGTTTGTGTTGAGAGCAATAGCACTGATAGAGAACTTCAAGTCATATTCTATATTTCTGTGTGTGTGTTTCTGTGTGTATGCTCTCAAGGTTTCATCAATACAAATCTCATTTGTATTTACTTTTGATCTCGTTTCATCTCGTTATCACTTGATTAGCAATTGATCCGTCGCTCCATGGTTTTACAAGTGGTATCAGAGCTATCTGGTTCCATTTGCTGATCATATTCTGTGATTTTGGAGATTATTAGAGAGAAAAAGTGGGTTTTGAAGCATTTTTCATCAAATTCTTCCAATTCCGGGTGTTTCCAAGGTAAATAATGATTTTCGAGTGTTCCTGGTAAGTTTTCGCATCTATGTGAAGCAAATTTAAGTTCAATTTGTCAAAATTTGCGAAATCAGTCGAAATCTGCATGAAAAACGACTGATCCGCCGGATGAACAATTTGGTCCGCTTCCTGGTCCGCTAGGCAATCTTCATCAGCTGGACCGTGGTGGTTATAGCGTATCAGTGTGATCCGGGTCCGCCGTATCAATTTTGGTCCGCCGGATCAATTTGATCCGCTAGTACACTTTGATCCGTTGGTTATAAATCTGATCCGCAGGTATACTCTGGTCCGCTGAGATTGATCTGGTCCGCTTTTGGTCCGCAAATACAAATCTGGTCCGCTGATTTTGGTTTGGTCCGCTGGCAGAAAAGTGGTCATCACTAAAACTGACATAACTTGAGAACCGTAAAAAGTTACGGGAGCTAATACCAGCCAAAACGTTCGTATCGACGAGATCTAGGATGTGTACCGGCCTACGGCCAGTACGTCCATTTTTGAGCCCCTAAATACACTTGGAAAGCCTCTGTTTTTAAGTTCGAAGTTTTTGAGGTGTAATATTTCGGAAAATATGTCGGATTTTCAAGCGTTTTCCGCGATTCAAAACACGATGCAAGCTATCATTAACTATGATAATGAAATAGGAACAAGTTAGAAAGTTCCGAAATTGCTCAGATTGGAAGATTATCATAGTTGGGTGAAGCGATTCAATGCATATGTTGGTGCAAATGATGTTGATTTTTGGATATCTTACAATAATCTATATGAGTATCCAACAGGACAAAATGGAAGGCCAGTTTTGCAACAAAGTCTTACTGGTGAGCAAAAGAAGGCATATCAAGCAGAACAAAAAGCTTATGGTGCTTTAACGATGGCATTACCTTCCGACTTATTACATCAGTTTTCTGCGTATACTTCTGCAAAAGAATTGTGGGATGCAATTCAAAAACGATGTGAGGGTAATGATCAATTCAACAAAAGCAAACAAAAGGTTCTAAAAAAAGAGTTCGACAATTTCAAGCATTATCCAGATGAGAATATTTCAAAGCTTATGACTAGGTTTTCACATTTATTAAGTGAAATGGCTTTGGTTGGCATCAAAAAGGAAGAAGCTGATCTGAAAGAGAAGATACTAGAGGCATTACCTGAAAAATGGGAGAATTATGTAATGATGATTACTCATGATAAAGAATTTTCAGGATTGTCATTCATCAATTTGATTGAGCAGATACAAGCAAGAGATATGGAGTTGAGTGTCAACAAATCCATGCCTGCACAAGTACAGAATCCAGCTGCATATCGTGGTGAAAATGATTCTACCATAAATGCTAAAAAGGAAAACATTTACAGTGAAGGTCCTAGTACTGCATTTCTTGCTGGAAAAACTGAGAGTTATGGTGATTCTTCAGGTTGTACTTTTACAAGTCCAAACCGATCATCAAAGTCTACAATTCCTGATAGGGCGTCTGAGGATCTAGCGTCATTGTTATCTGCATTTATATCATCATCAAATGGTTCAATTTTTGGGAAACTTGGAGAAGTTGATTTGGTTGCAAATGACTTAGGTGAGTTGAATGATGATCATTTGAACGAGTTAGATTTACATTGGCAATTTGCTATGATTGTTGAAAGAGGTAGGAGATACATGAAGAAGCATGGTAAACAATCTTTTATTCCAGGAGGAAAACTTGGATTGGATAAATCCAAAGTTAAGTGTTTCAAATGTTCACAAGTTGGACATTTTGCTCGTGAATGTAACAATTCAAAAGTATCTGCATCCTCGTCTTCAACAAACAATTCTAAATCACAAGCTTTGACTTCATACACGGCTGAAGGATATGATTGGGAAAGAGATATAGGAATAATTGAAGAGAGACAGAATCAGATAGCATTAACTGCAACTCTCAATGCAGATGGTTCTACAGATTCTATCTACAAGACATCACCTGCCATGGTGTATAACGCTGATCTAAAACAATATGTTAAATTGTATCCTGATGAATCTGCACTTCTTGCCGAAGTTGTTTGTCACAAATTACATGATTCAGATTCAGACACAAGTTCATATGAAACAGTTGTGGAAGATGGTAATGCAGAAGTGACAAAAGAGTTTCAAGAAAAATATGAATCTTTGTTAGCAGAGAATGGGTTGATCTCTGAAGAACTCAAAGCTGTTAAAGCTGAATTAGAGTGTTCACAACAAAGATGTGCTGATTTAGAAAGAGTCAATACAGAACTGGTTCAAAGTGCTGAAAAATGGGAAGCTGAAGCAAAGGATGTTATTGGAGATTTTGATAATCTATTCGAGAAATCAACAGCTAGAGTGGAATCTCTTCTGAAATCTAATGTTGAACTTCAAAAGGCTTTTGATGACGTTACTGCTGCTGAAAATGTTCATAAAGCAGTGATTTCTGAATTACAAGATAGAGTTATAGAACTTAAAGAGGAACGTTCAAAGCTTAGAGATGAAAATGTTCACGCTCGTGAGAAGAATGGAATTTTAACAAAAGATGTTGCTTATTACACAAAGAAGTGGGAAAAAGTTCATGCTGAGTTAATGGAAATTTGTGATACAAAAAGACAACTAAAGTCAGAATACAATGAGTTGTCAGATCAATTTATTGATATTCAAAACGAATTTATGGATGCTCAAGTCAAGATTTCTGAGTTGAAAATTGAGATTCTTGTTCTTCAAAAACAAGTAAAGAATTCAGCTATGTCTCCTACTTTACTGAATTACATTTACAATCAGGAGAAGAGTGACGATAGTGTGAAATTAGAGGACTTGCATTCTGTTCCAGCTCCGGTGGTTATCTTAAATCCTCCATCTGTGTCACTTGATCCAAAAGCTGAATTGCAAGATTATTCTAAATTTGCAACTCCAACAACTAAGAAGAAAAACAAATCTAAGAAAGTGGAGAAGAAATTGGGTGAAGCTCCAAAGTTTGTTTCAACTTCCAAAGTTTTGGCAGAGGAAAAGATTTGTGAGAAAGTTGATTCTGTTTCTTCTTCAGCCCATGAAGAAGAAAAAGCTTTGATTAAGAATAACAAATTGAAGGCTATTAAAGCTAAATTTACTAGCGAAGCTAAAGGAAGAAAAGCTCCAAATTTTTCTTTACATTCTTCAAAAGTCCAGGGATACAAGCATAAAGGTCTTGGTTATGATGCTAAAGAAGAATCAATTCCTCGAACACAACAAGCAAAGAATGTTGCTGGTTCAAATCAAAAGAACAAATTCAAACAGCAGAAGAAACAAACGGTGTTCAAATCAAAGGATGTTGATTATTATTCTGGAGGATCTTCTTATAGTTCTGGTTCTTCTCAACGAAGTCCATCTCCAAGGTATGATACTTCTGATGATTTCTTTGATTCATTCAGTTCAGAAAATGTTTTTGGTTATCATGATGTGTTCAAACAGGACAAGAGAAATCTAAAGAATTTTGTTGATAAAAAACAAATTTTTGAATCAAATCTGGGTAGCAGTTCTCTTAATGTTTTTCACAGAAAGTGTTATGCATGTCGTAAACCAGGACATCTTGCTGCTCAATGTCCTACGAATACGAGCACTGACGCTTATGTGAACAAAACTGCTAAATATGTGGATTTAAATGGTCATATTTTTGATGAACCACAACCATCGATGTACAAATCAACTAGTAAGCCGTCTTGGGCAAAGACGCAAGTTGATAATTTTGTGGGGTCATTGAAAAGTTTTCAATCGCCTCTGATATGGAAACCACGAGTTGTTTCCTTGGCAAACAAAGACCATGCTGAAGACACCGGGCGACCCGAGGCTGTTGACTCGGGCCGATCCCAAAACCACTAATGTTTTATCTGGTGTCTGCAGGTTTCTTCAAGAAGACCTGTCATGCGTGTGTTGCTGATAGTGAAGAACTTGCCTAATTTAGTGTTTCAATGACATATCATTTTCAAATGATTTTCAACCGATTTTTCCAAAACTAAAACTGAAAAGTGTCGGTGTTGGTCGATCAATTTTCTTTCTTGTTCATATGTTTACATTTTTGTAGTTGTACATTTTTTTAGGGGGAGAAAATTGAAAATTCAAAAAATAGTGTTTGTTTGAATTTTAGGGGGAGAAATTGGAAAAAATATAAAAAAGGAAAAATATAAAAAAATGGAAAATTGAGAAATTGATCCGACAAAAGCGAGAAATGATAGTACATAAGCATATATGTTATCTGCCATGGATAGACTAAGTCTAAACTGTAGGTACTTGCATAATCTGTGAATGTGCATGACTAATCTGATATCTGCAAGTAAGATATAAACATAAAGTTTGCCTGATGATCTTTGGTTATTTGCTTCTTGATGAATGCTGTGTGATGATTCCAAAATAGAATAAAGAGATATCCTGATGAATGCATGTTTTCATTTTGCAAAAATTTCAACTTGTTTGATTTTCTTTATTTTGTCAAACGATCGGTCTTTCTCTGCGTATCGAAAGATCGACCTGATTGGTGTTCGTTTAACGTTCTGCTTTATTTTCTTTGGTGTTTCGTATAATCCATCGGACTTTCTCTGCGTGTACGGGAGTACCGACCTGATTGTTGTTGGATTATACAATTTCTGCTTTATTTTTATATTTCTTATTTTCCTAAACAATCGGACTTTCTCTGCGTGCTCACAAGGCCGACCTGATTGTTGTTTGTTTAGGGTTCTGCTTTATTTTTGCATGAATCATCAAGGATGATTAAATCTCTAAGAAAGTGGGTTTTATATGATAAATATGATGATTTGCCGGTATTTCTGATAGAGTGGAGGCCAAGTTATCAGTGCATGATAAAATTACCTTAAGCATATCTGAAAACGATAAAAAAATGATTGGTGCATGCTGAAATAAACATAATTGTTGTATTTGCGATTATCTTGTCTTGCATGCTGATTAAGACCGAAATTGAAATGTGCTAGATGCGTTATGTCTGATATGATCTCGTGTCGTGATCTTTCTTGCAAAAGACAAAAATAGTATGAAATTCAGTATTTCATTTCTGTATTGCATTTACATTTCCATTTTAGTAAAATTCAAAAAGATTTTTGGTGTGTTTTAGCATAACTTTGAAAAATCAAAAAGATTTTAGGTGTGTTTTGACCTAAAGTTTCTAAAAGCCAAAAAGATTTTATTTCTTATTTGTTTTCGATCGATCGACACTGAATTCAAATCCAAAATTGACAAAATGGATATCTTGGATTCTCAAAGAGAAGTTTTGCACCAAGATTAAATTAAGTTTGGTAATTTGAACAGAAAACAAAATCTGCGCTTTTGTCTTCTAAAGTGGCAGGTTCTGTGTGTCAAGACTCGAGCATGGTGTAAAGAGGGAGTTTGTTATATCATTCTCAAGTGGATCTTGATAATCAAAGATGTTTCAAGTAGAGATCCAGCCATGCAAGCTCTATTTCTGACAAGATTTCAAGTTGAAGATCTGATGCAGCAAAGTTGAAGGTTGAAGACTAGAGATTTAGTTAGACTAGATAGACTACACGTTAAGGGGGAGTTTGTTAGAGCATATTCCTATGCCACGATGTGTCTCGTGTATTGTATCTATGTAATGAGAGCAACTGTGTGAGTCTTGTTAGGCAACTGGGCGCACCTCATGGTCCGCCGGACCAGTTGGTACGGCGTACCAATGTGGTACGCTGGCTTGTTAGCTGCTACCTATAAATAGGTAGTTTGTGTTGAGAGCAATAGCACTGATAGAGAACTTCAAGTCATATTCTATATTTCTGTGTGTGTGTTTCTGTGTGTATGCTCTCAAGGTTTCATCAATACAAATCTCATATGTATTTACTTTTGATCTCGTTTCATCTCGTTATCACTTGATTAGCAGTCGATCCGTCGCTCCATGGTTTTACACTAACCGAATTGGATGTATCTTGGCAATATGCTATGTCGTGTCAAAGATCTAAAAGATTCTTTAAGAAACATGGAAGAAATATTTCTGGTGATAAATTGGGTTTTGCTAAAGACTGTCAACAGATACATACAAACAAGTCTGGTGTTCCTCTATCACCAAAGCCTGGTTTTACTCAACCATCTGCTAGTAACACTAGCAAGTCTACAGCTTTAATGGCTCAAAATGATGGTGTATATGATTGGGGTCAACAGTTTGGGTATGATTCATCTCCTTTGATAGTTACTCATGATCAACAAGAAGATTTTTGTTCAGAAACTAGTTCCGATACTAGTTCAATTCCAAGTTCTTATGAATCTGCTGAGAATCTGGAGAGTTTAATGAAAGAAAATGCTTTGTTGGCAAATAAACTTCAACAATTGTCTGAGGAATTTGATGTGATTAATTCGTCTTTCAAGATTTCTACAATGGATTTACCTAAAGATTTGATGTATCAGTTTAAGAATTACACAACTTGTAAGGAATTGTGGGATGCTATTGCTGAAAGATGTGAGGGTAATGAGCAATACAAGAAGACTCGGAAGAAAGTATTGAAGAAAGAACTCGAGAATTTTGGACATTGTGATAATAAAAAATCACAGATTTGATTGCAAGATTTTCACATTTGATCAATGAACTTGAAGTTGTAGGTGTTAAGAAAGATAATGATGAATTTAAAGAGAAGTTTATGGAAGGTTTACCTAAAAAGTGGGAGAATTTTGTTATGATGTTGACTAATGATCCAAACTATTCAAGTTGGACATTCAATCAATTGATAAGCAAATTACAAGCTCGTGAAATGGAACTGCTTGTGAAAAAGTCAGCAACTCCGTCTGTTCAGAATCCTGAAGTATACTTTGGATAAAATTCTGCTACCATGCATGCTAAAGCAAAGTCATATTCAAATTCAAGTTTTATTCCTCCTCTAACAGCTTTTCTTGCTGGAAAGAGTGAAAATCCTAGTTATTCTTCGGGTTGCAGTTTTACTATTCCGGATAGACCATCAAACAAGTCTACTCCTGCTCAAGCAACCGGAGATATAGCTGCTTTGTTATCTGCTTTCATATCATCTTCGTCTGGATCCCTATTTAGTTAAATTGGTAATTCTGGTTTGGTTCCAGATGATCTAAAATAGATGGATGATGATCAGCCGCATAAGTTAGATTTGGATTGGCAGTTTGCTATGCTTGTTGAAAGAGGAAGAAGATTTATGGACAAACATGGCAAGACTTCTATTATTCAAGGAGGCAAACTGGGTTTAGCTAAGTCAAAACTGAAATGTTACAAATGTTCCAAATTAGGACATTTTACACGAGAATGCAAGCAATATTCATCTAAACCAAGTACCTCGGATAATCATGCTCATAATATAGAAGCTAAGGCTATGATATCTCAAAATGATGGGGGATATGATTGGTCTACGGATTTTCCGGATGAATTTTTTTCCTTAGTAACAATGAATCTGCTTTTATAGCTACTGCGCAAGTTGAATCAAGTGATTCGGAGTCTGAAGTTAGTGGCTATGAGTCAACATGTGAATTTTGTGCTAAAAAATATAGAAAGATTCGGGTATTGATTTAAGAAAAAGAAGGGTTGGTTGTTTGTATGAAGACAAAGGAAGAAGAATTAGAAAGTCTCAATAAGAAGTTTGAATATTCTGATGAGAGACCTAAGATAAATGAGAAATTAGTCAAAGAAAAGAATGTTTTGATGGAAGAGTTTGTTGAGCTTCAGACTAAATTGGATTAGTTGGTTAGTGCAGATAAAGAACAGATTTTGAAGTTGCAAACTGAGAATGAAGAATTGATTAAAAGTGCTGCAAACTGGGAGAGTGAAGCAAAAGATGTAACTGGTGATTTTGATGCTTTATTTCAGAAATCAACTGCAAGGGTAGAATCGCTGAAGAAATCTTATGATGAACTCAAGGAAGAGTTTGATGAAGTTACTGCTGCAGAAAATCAACATCAACTGATTCATTCTGAATTACAAGACAAAGTTATCAGTTTGAAAGACGAAAATCAATTGTGGAAATGAAATATTGAGATTCATGAGGGCCAAGTGAAGAAAATTACTCAAGAAGTATATGATGCTCATGATCAGATGCGACAAGAGAAGTTTTTGTCTAATAGAGCTTCAGAACAATTGATTGAATCAGAAAAAGCACTGGGTGTAGCTCAAAAGAAATATCAGATTTAAATGTTGAGGTGTTGGATCTTAAAAGGCAGTTGAATAATTTGAAGAATTCACATTCTTTCACAAGTTATATGTGTAAAGATGAGAATTTCAAGAAGGTGTTTGGAAGCACAGAGCATAATCAAATTCCACATCCAGTTATTCAAACTGATGCTCTAGCTGATATTCATGTTTCAGAAATAACTGGAGATTATACTGAATTTGTGTCTGAGAAATCGGAGAAGAAGAAACCAAAGCCTTCAAACAAGAAAGTGGACTCTTCAACATCTGGTACACCCACATTTGTTAAATTTGTTTCTGGTGGAACTGGTGTAATTGATAAAGAAATTTCTGATGACAAGATGGTAGAGAACGATGAAAAGATGGTGTCTAATGAGAAATTGGCTGCTATGTTGGTCGAAGCTAACAACTTGAAGGGTATTAAAGCTAATTCACTCAAGTTACTCAAGATGGATCTTCAAAGTCTCAGATCGAGTTGTCCAAAATACCCGGTTACAAACGTTCTGGTTTGGGTAATAACAATCAGAGATTTAAGAAGAATACAAAGAAGAATATGCCCAAGACTCCAAAAGAAAAGAAAGACACTAGTTTGGATCAAATTTATCACCTGGCTCAGGTTTTCATTTCCACCATGGATAAGGGATTTGGAGGCAAACAAAAGAAGCAGGATTCATCTGAAAGTTCTCCAAAAGAATATTCATCCAGATTTAAATCTACCTCTCCAAGTCCTACTTCCAAATGGGTGCATGCAAACAGGTTACAGGTTTTTGATGATTATTCAAATGATTATGAGTCTAATGATAGATGTCCTTCATTTCAGGGCAAATTACAATCTCAACGGTCCTATCGTTTGTGCTATCGATGTCGCCGAAAGGGACACATGGCAAAGGATTGTCCTGAAATGACAAAAATATCATTTTCTAAAAAATCTGCCACTTATATCGATGAATCAGGCATAATTTTTACTGAGTTACCACCTTCCAAAACTAAATCTAAATCGAAACAATTTTTCAAATTTGACTCAAGTGTTGGTGGGTCCTCACAGGATGATGATTTAGTTAAAACTGAAAAGGCAAAAATGCAGTGGCGACCGAAAGTGGTTAGCTCAGCTGCAACTGATTTTATTGAAGACACTGGTCGACTAGAAGCTGCGTGCTTCGGGTCATTTGAATACTAATAATTTAAATCCAAAGTGCAGGTTTGTTCAAGAAGACCTGTTGGTGATTGTGAAGTTAAAGCTTTAAGAAGTTACTGATAGTGGGGTCTCTTGCTTAACTTATATTGAATGTTCCATATTTCAAAATGAAAGTTTCCTGAAAGTTAAAAACTGATGAAGTATCAGTATCGATTGGTCAATTTTCTTTCTGTTACATTTCGTATGTAGTTTAGGGGGAGAACATTAAAAAACCCAAAATAGTGTCTTTGTGTTTTTGTTAAAATGAAAATAAAAAAAAATAGAGTTTTCATTTTAAGGGGGAGAAAATGGAAAAATACAAAAACATTGAAAAACAGAAAATACAAAAACATTGAAAAATGAGAAATTGTATCCGACATGGTTGGGAAATGATGGTACATTGGCTTACGTGTCTGACTCATGGATAATATAGATGAAAAAGCCATAAGATCATTGCTCGATGTGCTCGGTAGGCTCAGCATTGAATCAGAAAGTATTCAGATGTGATATACATTAAAATACTAATGCTTGACCAAGTGGACAACATCTTGATGCATATCTCATGATATCAAGGAAAAAGATATGTGAAAAAGAAAATGAAAAGTCACTGTGAAAAAGAAAATGAAAAGTCATTTTGCAAAAATTTAAACTTGTTTGTATTTTTTTATTTTTTCAAACGATCAGATTTTCTCTGCGTGTCCACAAGACAGACCTGATTGTTGTTCGTTTGACGTTCTGCTTTATTTTCTTTGGTGTTTCGTATAACTCATCGGACTTTTTCTGCGTGTACGGGGGTACCGGCCTGATTGTTGTTGGGTTATACATATTCAACTTGTTTTATTTTCTTATTTTGTTAAATCCGAGGCCTTATCTGCGTATCGAAATATCGACCTTAAGGTAGACGATTTAACGTTCTTATTTCTTTTTGCATGGAACACAGTTGACGATATCATGAATACAATCATTATGTGTTAAATCACAAATGAAGTCACAAAATGTGATAAGCAAATGCATATCTGAATATGTCTGATAGTGTGGGGTACACTGGTCAATGCAATCTAATCAATACAATAACATATCCAGATGTTATGAGTATGACTGTGCCTGAGTTTGAGATGGACAAATTATACCAGCAATTGACATGACTTGTGTGCTGAAGTAATTAAATTGAAGTGTAGTTCAGCATGTTATAACCAATATGATCCCAAGTTGTGATTTTTCTCACAAAAGACAAAAATAGTGTCTGATTCTGTATTGCATTAATGTTTCATATCTGCTAAAATTCCAAAAATATTTTAGGTGTGTTTTAGCATTGTTGGTCCGAGATCAAACCGTCAACACGATATTTTATCACAAATGAGTGCGGAATCCTCAAATGTGATTGATTCAAGAAACAAGTAGAAGAAATAGACACAACCTAAGAGAAAGATTGAATCTTGAATGAATAACTCTACTTGTGAAGCTGATCGTAAACTGGATATAGCACAGAAATCGTAATCAGGAACTTTGTATTGAAAAGCTTACCAAAATCATAAACAAATGAGGTTTATATAGTACCTCATACAAGCCCTATTAAAAATCGTAAACTAGAAGAAGCCCATTTGACCA
>JBCNJP010009498.1:0-29093 GCA_039602395.1 Deinandra increscens subsp. villosa
TTTACGACTGGACCGAGTGTTTACGACTGGACCATGAGTTTAACCCGATCGTGAACCCGATAGCGGATCGTAAACTCATTTAAATGGATCGTGAACCCATATTTTGAATCGTAAACTCACATTAATGGGATTTAAAATCTTAAACACCTAATTTCTTCAAACTTAAGCATGTTGAAGTTAAAATTTATTGATGTTTGTGAACGTGTGTTTCAAAATCAAATTTTTCTCTAATAGTTTGAATTGAGATTTTTTTTCTGAACTTAACAAGTAAAATGTGATAATCAATTGAGCTTCAAGATGTTGTAGACAAATATAATTTCACTTTGATGAGTTTAGGATCTGATGCATTTGTCTTGTCTTTCTCAGATGGCAGAAGAGATGCTTATTGGAGATATAAAATACGAGCAGGATCACTGTATGCCTGCTTATCTGGAAGACCCGCCAGAAAAACACATGGAGTTATTCTACTCACTGGTGGCCGGAATGAACACGTGCAAAATTAACCATGCCTTGAGGACGAATGTACTCATCGACGAGATGCTGGTCAGAGAATTTTGGGGAACTGCCAGGGCAAATTCTGACAAGACAAGGATTACTGCAACGGTCAATAACAGACAAATTGTTATTGAGGAAGAAGATATAAGGCAAGGGCTGAACATTACTGATGATGCTTCACATCCTATCAAGTATCCGAAGGAGGTAGTTCTGGCAGGGGCGCAATCAATGGGGTATGAAGGAAAATTTCCGCCCATCTTTAAGAAGCTTCTGCCGCACTACTGGAGGTGTCTGGCGCATTATATGCAGAAATCTTTCCTTGGGAAAAGAACAAGCTTCGATCAGTTAAATCAACTTCATGGAACTGCCTTCGTTGCTTTGGCCTTAGATTGGAACTTCAACTTTTCAAAGATGATGCTGATTGATTGGATAGGCAATGCAGAACTAAGTGCCAGAGAACAATTTTTAATGACACCAAGGTTTGTCCAAATGGTGGTGATGAAGAAGTATCCAATGATTGAGGAGAGGATAGAGAAACTTGATGTGAAGGTGATGGATATTGGGGTTTTTGGCCTGCAAACCCAGGATAGACCAGGTAAAAAGTCTTTTGAAGGTAGACTGGAGTGGACTAAAAGGGGTGCGTTCCCAGAGGTTGCAAGGGAACAAGTGATGGATGATTCTGAGCCAGAAGCTGACATGCCTAATGTTAATGCATCCATTGCCGAAGACCAAGACTTAACGGTAACTCCGGCTGTTAATGTTCAAGATGAAGATGTTATTCCCTCCGATGAAGAAAATGTAATGGATGACATTCTTGCTGGCCAGGACATCACAGAAGATGATATATATGGAGACTTGGAGCCCCTAACCCATAAAAGGTCAAGGGATGATATGATTGGCTCATCTGGCAGTGACACTACACCTCCAGAGCTGAATTTGTCTGTTGATGATGTTCTGGAAGAAGAACCCGTTCCTGCTCGTGAGCCATCTCCTCGAAAGAAATCTGATCCAAGGAGCGTACGGTTCAAGTTCACCAAGACAAGCTCAAGTTTATTGGTTGTACAACCAGCTGGACCCAGTTCTGAGGGTCCCAGTGGTCAAGAAGAAACAGTTGATGAAGCCCTTCAAGAGCAACCTTCTACTACACAGACTGAAGATGTGCAAGATCAACCTGCTCCTGTGCAAACTGAAACTCCAGTTCTGACCGAGCATAGCCCAGTTCGGGAAGAAACTCAATTTCTGGAGGTTGATCACACCTTCATTGCTCCAAGCCCGGTAAGAGTGAGTGCAGATCCTGTGGTAACTCAGCCAACAACTATTCCTGGATTTAGGCCTTTTCAAGCTGCTGAGCTACCAATTGAACTGAGGATAAGCGCCGATCCTCATATCAACTTTCTGATCTCTCAGAACAGGATCAGACAGAATGAGATTATGGCACTGCAAGCAGAGAACAGAAGGTTAAGGGAGAAGGAGGTAGCAGATAACAGAAGGATGGAAGAGAGAGAGGAGGCTGACAAGACAAGAATGAAGGACCTCAATGAAGCTCTGATGGACCTGAAGAAAAAGTTCAATGCCTTTAAAAGTGCAGTAGAGGGAAATACTTCAGGTGCCTCGGGTCAAAGCTCTTCAGCTCAAGGTACAAGTGAAGCAACTGAGGATGATGGAGATGAAAACATTGAAATGTCAGATTACGCCCGAAGTGGCAGAATCATCTCCAAAGCCCCTGAGGGACACGACAACTGGTTCCGTGAATTCTTTCAAGGTCCAGCCCCCACACAATACACCCTTGATCTTGGTGAGAGCACATTAGACAAGAGGGGGAGTCGTGAAAACATCCTTTGCTGGCACTATGACTCAGAAAAGAGGCTGTTTGCCGTAATCCGTGAAGGCTTCAGTCCAGTGGAATACTACAAAACTCGTGGGCAATTTCATTCCTGGACTGAGCCCGAGATTAGGAGTCTGCTTCGAGCTCCATTTATCAACAGGTGGAACAGCTCCGATGGGGATCTTATCAGAAACAACTTGCTGAGCCATCTGGAAAACAATTTCACTAATTTTGAGCTGAAGCAGATAAGGTGGGTTGAGACAGGTACTGACCCTGCTACTGGTGAGCCCATGGGAGAAGCTCGGAGACCACCTACCAAGCGCACTAGAGTTATAAATATGTTGGATGAAATTCAAGATGGCACTTTAGTCAAAAACTTTGACTGCTGGTTTTATGATCCAACGACACACGAGGTGGTGGTGCTCTGCAAGAGTATGAGGCAGTTTCGTTTTTATGATCCGGTTGATTTGCTCAGATTCGGAGAAAGAGATATCAAGTTGCTCGCCTCACAGCCTATACTTGGTGATGAAAATGATATGGAGAATGCTGTGAGGGTAGGTATCTTTCATGGGACTGCAGAGCGGATTGTAGCAAACAAATGGTGGTCGAACAACACATTAAATACTTTCAGATTCGATCTCCTGCTGCCATAGAAGAAAAGGTCAAATGTTTCATGCCTAGGGGAAGATTGTTGGGCTAGGCTTATTTAAGGCATGAACATTTGTTAATGGGCTAGTTTTATTGTTTTGGGCTTATTAGTTTTTGGGCTTATATAGTTTATGATTGGGCCATGTGGGCTATTTAGTAGTTTACGATTTATGTATGGGTGATATATAAACCCAATTGTCTTACATTTAAAGGTAAGCTTTTCAATACAACTTCAAGGTTTACGATTTCTGGCTCTCTTGTGTTTACGATCAGCTTCCTTTAGTAGTGATATTCATTCAAGACTTCATCTTTTCTCTAGATTTAGTCTATTCTTCTACTATTGTTCTTGAATCAATTGTATTTGAGGATTCCGCACTCATTTACGATCAAATATCGTGTGTTTGAGAGATTTTCGGACCTACAATAAACACACATTATTGGGCCATCATTGGTCCTAAACACAACTTATTGGTTATATACACACCTTACTAGGACTTATTGGTCCTAACCGACCCTCATTGCCCTACTAAACACACTTATTGGGCCATCATTGTTCCTAAACATAACTTATTGGTTATATACACACCTTAGTGGGACTCATTAGTCCAAACTAAACACACCATATTGGGCCATATTTGGTCGTAAACACAACTTATTGGTTATATAACACACCTTATTAGGACTCATTGGTGCCAACTGACCCTCATTGTCCCTAAACACACTTTATTGTGCCATCATTGGTCCTAAACACTACGTATTGGTTATATACACACATTAGTGGGACTCATTGGTCCCAACTAAACACACCTTGTTGGGCCATAATTGGTCTTAAACAAAACTTATTGGTTATATACACACCTTATTGGGACTCATTTATCCCAACTGACCCTCATTGCCCTTAAACACACATTATTGGGCCATCATTGGTCCTAAACACAACTTATTGGTTATATAAGACACACCTTACTAGGACTTATTGGTCCCAGCCGATCCTCATTGCCCTACTAAACACACCTTATTGTGCCATCATTGGTCCTAAACACAACGTATTGGTTATATACACACATTAGTGGGACTCATTGGTCCCAACTAACCCTATGCCCCTAAACACACCTTATTGGGCCATAATTGGTCATAAACAACAACTTATTGGTTATATACACACTTTATTGGGACTCATTGGGCCCACATGACCCTCATTGCCCTTAAACACACATTATTGGGCCATCATTGGTCCTAAACACAACTTATTGGTTATATACACACCTTACTAGGACATCATTGGTCCCAACCGACCCTCATTGCCCTACTAAACACACCTTCATTGTGCCATCATTGGTCCTAAACACAACGCATTGGTTATATACACACATTAGTGGGACTCATTGGTCCCAACTAAACACACCTTATTGGGCCATAATTGGTCGTAAACACAACCTATTGGTTATATACACACCTTATTGGGACTCATTGGTCCCAACTGACCCTCATTGCCCTTAAACACACATTATTGGGCCATCATTGGTCCTAAACACAACTTATTGGTTATATACACACCTTACTAGGACTTATTGGTCCTAACCGACCCTCATTGCCCTACTAAACACACCTTATTGGGCCATCATTGTTCCTAAACATAACTTATTGGTTATATACAAACCTTAGTGGGACTCATTAGTCCAACCTAAACACACCATATTGGGCCATATTTGGTCGTAAACACAACTTATTGGTTATATACACACCTTATTACGACTCATTGGTGCCAACTGACCCTCATTGTCCCTAAACACACTTTATTGTGCCATCATTGGTCCTAAACACTACGTATTGGTTATATACACACATTAGTGGGACTCATTGGTCCCAACTAAACACACCTTATTGGGCCATAATTGGTCTTAAACAAAACTTATTGGTTATATACACACCTTATTGGGACTCATTTATCCCAACTGACCCTCATTGCCCTTAAACACACATTATTGGGCCATCATTGGTCCTAAACACAACTTATTGGTTATATAAGACACACCTTACTAGGACTTATTGGTCCCAACCGATCCTCATTGCCCTACTAAACACACCTTATTGTGCCATCATTGGTCCTAAACACAACGTATTGGTTATATACACACATTAGTGGGACTCATTGGTCCCAACTAAACACACCTTATTGGGCCATAATTGGTCATAAACACAACTTATTGGTTATATACACACTTTATTGGGACTCATTGGGCCCACATGACCCTCATTGCCCTTAAACACACATTATTGGGCCATCATTGGTCCTAAACACAACTTATTGGTTATATACACACCTTACTAGGACTTATTGGTCCCGAACTGATCCTCATTGCCCTACTAAACACACCTTATTGTGCCATCATTGGTCCTAAACACAACGTATTGGTTATATACACACATTAGTGGGACTCATTGGTCCCAACTAAACACACCATATTGGGCCATAATTGGTCGAAAACACAACTTATTGGTTATATACACACCTTATTAGGACTCATTGGTGCCAACTGACCCTCATTGTCCCTAAACACACTTTATTAAGCCATCATTGGTCCTAAACACAACGTATTGGTTATATACACACATTAGTGGGACTCATTGGTCCCAACTAAACACACCTAATTGGGCCATAATTGGGCGTAAACAAAACTTATTGGTTATATACACACCTTATTGGGACTCATTGGTCCCAACTGGCCCTCATTGCCCTTAAACACACATTATTGGGCCATCATTGGTCCTAAACACAACTTATTGGTTATATAAGACACACCTTACTAGGACTTATTGGTCCCAACCGATCCTCATTGCCCTACTAAACACACCTTATTGGGCCATCATTGGTCCTAAACACAACTTATTGGTTATATACACACTTTATTGGAACTCATTGGTCCCAACTTAACACACCATCTTGGGCCATAATTGGTCGTAAACACAACTTATTGGTTATATACACACCTTACTAGGACTTATTGGTCCTAACCGACCCTCATTTCCCTACTAAACACACCTTATTGGGCCATCATTGGTCCTAAACATAACTTATTGGTTATATACATACCTTAGTGGGACTCATTAGTCCCAGCTAAACACACCATATTGGGCCATAATTGGTCGTAAACAAAACTTATGGGTTATATAGACACCTTATTAGGACTCATTGGTGCCAACTGACCCTCATTGTCCCTAAACCCACTTTATTGTGCCATCATTGGTCCTAAACACAACGTATTGGTTATATACACACATTAGTGGGACTCATTGATCCCAACTAAACACACCTTATTGGGCCATAATTGGTCGTAAACACAACTTATTAGTTATATACACATTTTATTAGGACTCATTGGTCCCAAATGACCCTCATTTCCCTTACACACACATTATTGGGCCATCATTGGTCCTAAACACAACTTATTGGTTATATAAGACACACCTTACTAGGACTTATTGGTCCCAACCGATCCTCATTGCCCTACTAAACACACCTTATTGGGCCATCATTGGTCCTAAACACAACGTATTGGTTATATACACACATTACTAGGACTTATTGGTCCTAGCCGACCCTCATTGCCCTAGTAAACACACCTTATTGGGCCATCATTAGTCCAAAACATAACTTATTGGTTATATACACACCTTAGTGGGACTCATTAGTCCCAACTAAACACACCATATTGGACCATAATTGGTCGTAAACACAACTTATTGGTTATATACAAACCTTATTAGGACTCATTGGTGCCAACTGACCCTCATTGCCCTTAAACACACATTATTGGGTCATCATTGGTCCTAAACACAACTTGTTGGTTATATAAGACACACCTTACTATGACTTATTGGTCCCAACCGATCCTAATTGTCCTACTAAACACACCTTATTGGGCCATCATTGGTCCTAAACATAACTTATTGGTTATATACACACCTTACTAGGACTTATTGGTCCTAGCCGAACCTCATTGCCCTAGTAAATACACCTTAATGGGCCATCATTAGTCCAAAACATAACTTATTGGTTATATACACACCTTAGTGGAACTCATTAGTCCCAACTAAACACACCATTTTGGGCCATAATTGGTCGTAAACACAACTTATTGGTTATATACAAACCTTATTAGGACTCATTGGTGCCAACTGACCCTCATTGCCCTTAAACACACATTATTGGGTCCTAAACACAACTTGTTGGTTATATAAGACACACCTTACTAGGACTTATTGGTCCCAACCGATCCTCATTGTCCTACTAAACACACGTTATTGGGCCATCATTGGTCCTAAACATAACTTATTGGTTATAAACACACCTTAGTGGGACTCATTAGTCCCAACTAAACACACATTATTGGGCCATCATTGGTCCTATACACAACTTATTGGTTATATACACACCTTACTAGGACTTATTGGTCCTAACCGACCCTCATTGCCCTACTAAACACACCTTATTGGGCCATCATTGGTCCTAAACATAACTTATTGGTTATATAAATACCTTAGTGGGACTCATTAGTCCCAGTTAAACACACCATATTGGGCCATAATTGGTCGTAAACACAACTTATGGGTTATATACACACCTTATTAGGACTCATTGGTGCCAACTGACCCTCATTGTCCCTAAACCCACTTTATTGTGCCATCATTGGTTCTAAACACAACGTATTGGTTATATACACACATTAGTGGGACTCATTGGTCCCAACTAAACACACCTTATTGGGCCATAATTAGTCGTAAACACAACTTATTAGTTATATACACACTTTATTGGGACTCATTGGTCCCAACTGACCCTCATTTCCCTTAAACACACATTATTGGGCCATCATTGGTCCTAAACACAACTTATTGGTTAGGTACACACCTTACTAGGACTTATTGGTCCTAGCCGACCCTCATTGCCCTACTAAACAAACCTTATTGGGCCATCATTAGTCCAAAACATAACTTATTAGTTATATACACACATTAGTGGGACTCATTAGTCCCAACTAAACACTCCATATTGGGCCATAATTGGTCGTAAACACAACTTACTGGTTATATACACAACTTATTGGGACTCATTGGTGCCAACTGACCCTCATTGTCCCTAAACACACTTTATTGTGCCATCATTTGTCCTAAACACAACGTATTGGTTATATACACACATTAGTGGGACTCATTAGTCCCAACTAAACACACCTTATTGGGCCATAATTGGTTATTGGTTATATACACACCTTATTAGGACTCATTGGTCCCAACTGACCCTCATTGCCCTTAAACACACATTATTAGGCCATCATTGGTCCTAACCACAACTTGTTGGTTATATTAGACACACCTTACTAGGACTTATTGGTCCCAACCGATCCTCATTGTCCTACTAAACAAACCTTAATGGGCAATCATTGGTCCTAAACACAACTTATTGGTTATATACACACCTTAGTGGGACTCATTAGTCCCAACTAAACACACATTATTGGGCCATCATTGGTCCTAAACACAACTTATTGGTTATATACACACCTTACTAGGACTTATTGGTCCTAACCGACCCTCATTTCCTTACTAAACACACCTTATTGGGCCACCATTGGTCCTAAACATAACTTATTGGTTATATACATACCTTAGTGGGAGTCATTAGTCCCGGCTAAACACACCATATTGGGCCATAATTGGTCGTAAACACAACTTATGGGTTATATACACACCTTATTAGGACTCATTGGTGCCAACTGACCCTCATTGTCCCTAAACCCACTTTATTGTGCCATCGTTGGTCCTAAACACAACGTATTGGTTATATACACACATTAGTGGGACTCATTGGTCCCAACTAAACACACCTTATTGGGCCATAATTGGTCGTAAACACAACTTATTAGTTATATACACACTTTATTGGGACTCATTGGTCCCAACTGACCCTCATTACCCTTAAACACACATTATTGGGCCTTCATTGGTCCTAAACACAACTTACTGGTTATATAAGACACACCTTACTAGGACTTATTGGTCCCAACCGATCCTCAATGCCCTACTAAACACACCTTATTGGGCCATCATTGGTCCTAAATACAACGTATTGGTTATATACACTCATTAGTGGGACTCATTGGTCCCAACTAAACACACCTTATTGGGCCATAATTGGTCGTAAACACAACTTATTGGTTATATACACACTTTATTGGGACTCATTGGGCCCACATGACCCTCATTGCCCTTAAACACACATTATTGGGCCATCATTGGTCCTAAACACAACTTATAGGTTATATACACACATTACTAGGACTTATTGGTCCCAGCCGACCCTCATTGCCCTACTAAACACACCTTATTGGGCCATCATTAGTCCAAAACATAACTTATTGGTTATATACACACCTTACTAGGACTTATTGGTCCTAGCCGAACCTCATTGCCCTAGTAAATACACCTTAATGGGCCATCATTAGTCCAAAACATAACTTATTGGTTATATACACACCTTAGTGGAACTCATTAGTCCCAACTAAACACACCATTTTGGGCCATAATTGGTCGTAAACACAACTTATTGGTTATATACAAACCTTATTAGGACTCATTGGTGCCAACTGACCCTCATTGCCCTTAAACACACATTATTGGGTCCTAAACACAACTTGTTGGTTATATAAGACACACCTTACTAGGACTTATTGGTCCCAACCGATCCTCATTGTCCTACTAAACACACGTTATTGGGCCATCATTGGTCCTAAACATAACTTATTGGTTATAAACACACCTTAGTGGGACTCATTAGTCCCAACTAAACACACATTATTGGGCCATCATTGGTCCTATACACAACTTATTGGTTATATACACACCTTACTAGGACTTATTGGTCCTAACCGACCCTCATTGCCCTACTAAACACACCTTATTGGGCCATCATTGGTCCTAAACATAACTTATTGGTTATATAAATACCTTAGTGGGACTCATTAGTCCCAGTTAAACACACCATATTGGGCCATAATTGGTCGTAAACACAACTTATGGGTTATATACACACCTTATTAGGACTCATTGGTGCCAACTGACCCTCATTGTCCCTAAACCCACTTTATTGTGCCATCATTGGTTCTAAACACAACGTATTGGTTATATACACACATTAGTGGGACTCATTGGTCCCAACTAAACACACCTTATTGGGCCATAATTAGTCGTAAACACAACTTATTAGTTATATACACACTTTATTGGGACTCATTGGTCCCAACTGACCCTCATTTCCCTTAAACACACATTATTGGGCCATCATTGGTCCTAAACACAACTTATTGGTTAGGTACACACCTTACTAGGACTTATTGGTCCTAGCCGACCCTCATTGCCCTACTAAACAAACCTTATTGGGCCATCATTAGTCCAAAACATAACTTATTAGTTATATACACACATTAGTGGGACTCATTAGTCCCAACTAAACACTCCATATTGGGCCATAATTGGTCGTAAACACAACTTACTGGTTATATACACAACTTATTGGGACTCATTGGTGCCAACTGACCCTCATTGTCCCTAAACACACTTTATTGTGCCATCATTTGTCCTAAACACAACGTATTGGTTATATACACACATTAGTGGGACTCATTAGTCCCAACTAAACACACCTTATTGGGCCATAATTGGTTATTGGTTATATACACACCTTATTAGGACTCATTGGTCCCAACTGACCCTCATTGCCCTTAAACACACATTATTAGGCCATCATTGGTCCTAACCACAACTTTTTGGTTATATTAGACACACCTTACTAGGACTTATTGGTCCCAACCGATCCTCATTGTCCTACTAAACAAACCTTAATGGGCAATCATTGGTCCTAAACACAACTTATTGGTTATATACACACCTTAGTGGGACTCATTAGTCCCAACTAAACACACATTATTGGGCCATCATTGGTCCTAAACACAACTTATTGGTTATATACACACCTTACTAGGACTTATTGGTCCTAACCGACCCTCATTTCCTTACTAAACACACCTTATTGGGCCACCATTGGTCCTAAACATAACTTATTGGTTATATACATACCTTAGTGGGAGTCATTAGTCCCGGCTAAACACACCATATTGGGCCATAATTGGTCGTAAACACAACTTATGGGTTATATACACACCTTATTAGGACTCATTGGTGCCAACTGACCCTCATTGTCCCTAAACCCACTTTATTGTGCCATCGTTGGTCCTAAACACAACGTATTGGTTATATACACACATTAGTGGGACTCATTGGTCCCAACTAAACACACCTTATTGGGCCATAATTGGTCGTAAACACAACTTATTAGTTATATACACACTTTATTGGGACTCATTGGTCCCAACTGACCCTCATTACCCTTAAACACACATTATTGGGCCTTCATTGGTCCTAAACACAACTTACTGGTTATATAAGACACACCTTACTAGGACTTATTGGTCCCAACCGATCCTCAATGCCCTACTAAACACACCTTATTGGGCCATCATTGGTCCTAAATACAACGTATTGGTTATATACACTCATTAGTGGGACTCATTGGTCCCAACTAAACACACCTTATTGGGCCATAATTGGTCGTAAACACAACTTATTGGTTATATACACACTTTATTGGGACTCATTGGGCCCACATGACCCTCATTGCCCTTAAACACACATTATTGGGCCATCATTGGTCCTAAACACAACTTATAGGTTATATACACACATTACTAGGACTTATTGGTCCCAGCCGACCCTCATTGCCCTACTAAACACACCTTATTGGGCCATCATTAGTCCAAAACATAACTTATTGGTTATATACACACCTTAGTGGGACTCATTAGTCCAAACAAAACACACCATATTGGGCCATCATTGGTCCTAAACACAACTTATTGGTTATATACACACCTTACTAGGACTTATTGGTCCTAACCGACCCTCATTGCCCTACTAAACACACCTTATTGGGCCATCATTGGTCCTAAACATAACTTATTGGTTATATACATACCTTAGTGGGACTCATTAGTCCCGGCTAAACACACCATATTGGGCCATAATTGGTCGTAAACACAACTTATGGGTTATATACACACCTTATTAGGACTCATTGGTGCCAACTGACCCTCATTGTCCCTAAACCCACTTTATTGTGCCATCATTGGTTCTAAACACAACGTATTGGTTATATACACACATTAGTGGGACTCATTGGTCCCAACTAAACACACCTTATTGGGCCATAATTAGTCGTAAACACAACTTATTAGTTATATACACACTTTATTGGGACTCATTGGTCCCAACTGACCCTCATTTCCCTTAAACACACATTATTGGGCCATCATTGGTCCTAAACACAACTTATTTGTTATATAAGACACACCTTACTAGGACTTATTGGTCCCAACCGATCCTCATTGCCCTACTAAACACACCTTATTGGGCCATCACTGGTCCTAAACACAACGTATTGGTTATATATACACATTAGTGGGACTCATTGGTCCCAACTAAACACACCTTATTGGGCCATAATTGGTCGTAAACACAACTTATTGGTTATATACACACTTTATTGGGACTCATTGGGCCCACATGTCCCTCATTGCCCTTAAACACACATTATTGGGCCATCATTGGTCCTAAACACAACTTATTGGTTAGGTACACACCTTACTAGGACTTATTGGTCCTAGCCGACCCTCATTGCCCTACTAAACAAACCTTATTGGGCCATCATTAGTCCAAAACATAACTTATTAGTTATATACACACATTAGTGGGACTCATTAGTCCCAACTAAACACTCCATATTGGGCCATAATTGGTCGTAAACACAACTTACTGGTTATATACACAACTTATTGGGACTCATTGGTGCCAACTGACCCTCATTGTCCCTAAACACACTTTATTGTGCCATCATTGGTCCTAAACACAACGTATTGGTTATATACACACATTAGTGGGACTCATTAGTCCCAACTAAACACACCTTATTGGGCCATAATTGGTCGGAATCAAAACTTATTGGTTATATACACACCTTATTAGGACTCATTGGTCCCAACTGACCCTCATTGCCCTTAAACACACATTATTAGGCCATCATTGGTCCTAACCACAACTTGTTGGTTATATTAGACACACCTTACTAGGACTTATTGGTCCCAACCGATCCTCATTGTCCTACTAAACAAACCTTAATGGGCAATCATTGGTCCTAAACACAACTTATTGGTTATATACACACCTTAGTGGGACTCATTAGTCCCAACTAAACACACATTATTGGGCCATCATTGGTCCTAAACACAACTTATTGGTTATATACACACCTTACTAGGACTTATTGGTCCTAACCGACCCTCATTTCCTTACTAAACACACCTTATTGGGCCACCATTGGTCCTAAACATAACTTATTGGTTATATACATACCTTAGTGGGAGTCATTAGTCCCGGCTAAACACACCATATTGGGCCATAATTGGTCGTAAACACAACTTATGGGTTATATACACACCTTATTAGGACTCATTGGTGCCAACTGACCCTCATTGTCCCTAAACCCACTTTATTGTGCCATCGTTGGTCCTAAACACAACGTATTGGTTATATACACACATTAGTGGGACTCATTGGTCCCAACTAAACACACCTTATTGGGCCATAATTGGTCGTAAACACAACTTATTAGTTATATACACACTTTATTGGGACTCATTGGTCCCAACTGACCCTCATTACCCTTAAACACACATTATTGGGCCTTCATTGGTCCTAAACACAACTTACTGGTTATATAAGACACACCTTACTAGGACTTATTGGTCCCAACCGATCCTCAATGCCCTACTAAACACACCTTATTGGGCCATCATTGGTCCTAAATACAACGTATTGGTTATATACACTCATTAGTGGGACTCATTGGTCCCAACTAAACACACCTTATTGGGCCATAATTGGTCGTAAACACAACTTATTGGTTATATACACACTTTATTGGGACTCATTGGGCCCACATGACCCTCATTGCCCTTAAACACACATTATTGGGCCATCATTGGTCCTAAACACAACTTATAGGTTATATACACACATTACTAGGACTTATTGGTCCCAGCCGACCCTCATTGCCCTACTAAACACACCTTATTGGGCCATCATTAGTCCAAAACATAACTTATTGGTTATATACACACCTTAGTGGGACTCATTAGTCCAAACAAAACACACCATATTGGGCCATCATTGGTCCTAAACACAACTTATTGGTTATATACACACCTTACTAGGACTTATTGGTCCTAACCGACCCTCATTGCCCTACTAAACACACCTTATTGGGCCATCATTGGTCCTAAACATAACTTATTGGTTATATACATACCTTAGTGGGACTCATTAGTCCCGGCTAAACACACCATATTGGGCCATAATTGGTCGTAAACACAACTTATGGGTTATATACACACCTTATTAGGACTCATTGGTGCCAACTGACCCTCATTGTCCCTAAACCCACTTTATTGTGCCATCATTGGTTCTAAACACAACGTATTGGTTATATACACACATTAGTGGGACTCATTGGTCCCAACTAAACACACCTTATTGGGCCATAATTAGTCGTAAACACAACTTATTAGTTATATACACACTTTATTGGGACTCATTGGTCCCAACTGACCCTCATTTCCCTTAAACACACATTATTGGGCCATCATTGGTCCTAAACACAACTTATTTGTTATATAAGACACACCTTACTAGGACTTATTGGTCCCAACCGATCCTCATTGCCCTACTAAACACACCTTATTGGGCCATCACTGGTCCTAAACACAACGTATTGGTTATATATACACATTAGTGGGACTCATTGGTCCCAACTAAACACACCTTATTGGGCCATAATTGGTCGTAAACACAACTTATTGGTTATATACACACTTTATTGGGACTCATTGGGCCCACATGTCCCTCATTGCCCTTAAACACACATTATTGGGCCATCATTGGTCCTAAACACAACTTATTGGTTAGGTACACACCTTACTAGGACTTATTGGTCCTAGCCGACCCTCATTGCCCTACTAAACAAACCTTATTGGGCCATCATTAGTCCAAAACATAACTTATTAGTTATATACACACATTAGTGGGACTCATTAGTCCCAACTAAACACTCCATATTGGGCCATAATTGGTCGTAAACACAACTTACTGGTTATATACACAACTTATTGGGACTCATTGGTGCCAACTGACCCTCATTGTCCCTAAACACACTTTATTGTGCCATCATTGGTCCTAAAAACAACGTATTGGTTATATACACACATTAGTGGGACTCATTAGTCCCAACTAAACACACCTTATTGGGCCATAATTGGTCGGAATCAAAACTTATTGGTTATATACACACCTTATTAGGACTCATTGGTCCCAACTGACCCTCATTGCCCTTAAACACACATTATTAGGCCATCATTGGTCCTAACCACAACTTGTTGGTTATATTAGACACACCTTACTAGGACTTATTGGTCCCAACCGATCCTCATTGTCCTACTAAACAAACCTTAATGGGCAATCATTGGTCCTAAACACAACTTATTGGTTATATACACACCTTAGTGGGACTCATTAGTCCCAACTAAACACACATTATTGGGCCATCATTGGTCCTAAACACAACTTATTGGTTATATACACACCTTACTAGGACTTATTGGTCCTAACCGACCCTCATTTCCTTACTAAACACACCTTATTGGGCCACCATTGGTCCTAAACATAACTTATTGGTTATATACATACCTTAGTGGGAGTCATTAGTCCCGGCTAAACACACCATATTGGGCCATAATTGGTCGTAAACACAACTTATGGGTTATATACACACCTTATTAGGACTCATTGGTGCCAACTGACCCTCATTGTCCCTAAACCCACTTTATTGTGCCATCGTTGGTCCTAAACACAACGTATTGGTTATATACACACATTAGTGGGACTCATTGGTCCCAACTAAACACACCTTATTGGGCCATAATTGGTCGTAAACACAACTTATTAGTTATATACACACTTTATTGGGACTCATTGGTCCCAACTGACCCTCATTACCCTTAAACACACATTATTGGGCCTTCATTGGTCCTAAACACAACTTACTGGTTATATAAGACACACCTTACTAGGACTTATTGGTCCCAACCGATCCTCAATGCCCTACTAAACACACCTTATTGGGCCATCATTGGTCCTAAATACAACGTATTGGTTATATACACTCATTAGTGGGACTCATTGGTCCCAACTAAACACACCTTATTGGGCCATAATTGGTCGTAAACACAACTTATTGGTTATATACACACTTTATTGGGACTCATTGGGCCCACATGACCCTCATTGCCCTTAAACACACATTATTGGGCCATCATTGGTCCTAAACACAACTTATAGGTTATATACACACATTACTAGGACTTATTGGTCCCAGCCGACCCTCATTGCCCTACTAAACACACCTTATTGGGCCATCATTAGTCCAAAACATAACTTATTGGTTATATACACACCTTACTGGGACTCATTAGTCCAAACAAAACACACCATATTGGGCCATCATTGGTCCTAAACACAACTTATTGGTTATATACACACCTTACTAGGACTTATTGGTCCTAACCGACCCTCATTGCCCTACTAAACACACCTTATTGGGCCATCATTGGTCCTAAACATAACTTATTGGTTATATACATACCTTAGTGGGACTCATTAGTCCCGGCTAAACACACCATATTGGGCCATAATTGGTCGTAAACACAACTTATGGGTTATATACACACCTTATTAGGACTCATTGGTGCCAACTGACCCTCATTGTCCCTAAACCCACTTTATTGTGCCATCATTGGTTCTAAACACAACGTATTGGTTATATACACACATTAGTGGGACTCATTGGTCCCAACTAAACACACCTTATTGGGCCATAATTAGTCGTAAACACAACTTATTAGTTATATACACACTTTATTGGGACTCATTGGTCCCAACTGACCCTCATTTCCCTTAAACACACATTATTGGGCCATCATTGGTCCTAAACACAACTTATTTGTTATATAAGACACACCTTACTAGGACTTATTGGTCCCAACCGATCCTCATTGCCCTACTAAACACACCTTATTGGGCCATCATTGGTCCTAAACACAACGTATTGGTTATATATACACATTAGTGGGACTCATTGGTCCCAACTAAACACACCTTATTGGGCCATAATTGGTCGTAAACACAACTTATTGGTTATATACACACTTTATTGGGACTCATTGGGCCCACATGTCCCTTATTGCCCTTAAACACACATTATTGGGCCATCATTGGTCCTAAACACAACTTATTGGTTAGGTACACACCTTACTAGGACTTATTGGTCCTAGCCGACCCTCATTGCCCTACTAAACAAACCTTATTGGGCCATCATTAGTCCAAAACATAACTTATTAGTTATATACACACATTAGTGGGACTCATTAGTCCCAACTAAACACTCCATATTGGGCCATAATTGGTCGTAAACACAACTTACTGGTTATATACACAACTTATTGGGACTCATTGGTGCCAACTGACCCTCATTGTCCCTAAACACACTTTATTGTGCCATCATTGGTCCTAAACACAACGTATTGGTTATATACACACATTAGTGGGACTCATTAGTCCCAACTAAACACACCTTATTGGGCCATAATTGGTCGGAATCAAAACTTATTGGTTATATACACACCTTATTAGGACTCATTGGTCCCAACTGACCCTCATTGCCCTTAAACACACATTATTAGGCCATCATTGGTCCTAACCACAACTTGTTGGTTATATTAGACACACCTTACTAGGACTTATTGGTCCCAACCGATCCTCATTGTCCTACTAAACAAACCTTAATGGGCAATCATTGGTCCTAAACACAACTTATTGGTTATATACACACCTTAGTGGGACTCATTAGTCCCAACTAAACACACATTATTGGGCCATCATTGGTCCTAAACACAACTTATTGGTTATATACACACCTTACTAGGACTTTTTGGTCCTAACCGACCCTCATTGCCTTACTAAACACACCTTATTGGGCCATCATTGGTCCTAAACATAACTTATTGGTTATATACATACCTTAGTGGGAGTCATTAGTCCCGGCTAAACACACCATATTGGGCCATAATTGGTCGTAAACACAACTTATGGGTTATATACACACCTTATTAGGACTCATTGGTGCCAACTGACCCTCATTGTCCCTAAACCCACTTTATTGTGCCATCGTTGGTCCTAAACACAACGTATTGGTTATATACACACATTAGTGGGACTCATTGGTCCCAACTAAACACACCTTATTGGGCCATAATTGGTCGTAAACACAACTTATTAGTTATATACACACTTTATTGGGACTCATTGGTCCCAACTGACCCTCATTACCCTTAAACACACATTATTGGGCCTTCATTGGTCCTAAACACAACTTACTGGTTATATAAGACACACCTTACTAGGACTTATTGGTCCCAACCGATCCTCAATGCCCTACTAAACACACCTTATTGGGCCATCATTGGTCCTAAATACAACGTATTGGTTATATACACTCATTAGTGGGACTCATTGGTCCCAACTAAACACACCTTATTGGGCCATAATTGGTCGTAAACACAACTTATTGGTTATATACACACTTTATTGGGACTCATTGGGCCCACATGACCCTCATTGCCCTTAAACACACATTATTGGGCCATCATTGGTCCTAAACACAACTTATAGGTTATATACACACATTACTAGGACTTATTGGTCCCAGCCGACCCTCATTGCCCTACTAAACACACCTTATTGGGCCATCATTAGTCCAAAACATAACTTATTGGTTATATACACACCTTAGTGGGACTCATTAGTCCAAACAAAACACACCATATTGGGCCATCATTGGTCCTAAACACAACTTATTGGTTATATACACACCTTACTAGGACTTATTGGTCCTAACCGACCCTCATTGCCCTACTAAACACACCTTATTGGGCCATCATTAGTCCTAAACATAACTTATTGGTTATATACATACCTTAGTGGGACTCATTAGTCCCGGCTAAACAGACCATATTGGGCCATAATTAGTCGTAAACACAACTTATGGGTTATATACACACCTTATTAGGACTCATTGGTGCCAAATGACCCTCATTGTCCCTAAACCCACTTTATTGTGCCATCGTTGGTCCTAAACACAACGTATTGGTTATATACACACATTAGTGGGACTCATCGGTCCCAACTAAACACACCTTATTGGGCCATAATTGGTCGTAAACACAACTTATTAGTTATATACACACTTTATTGGGACTCAATGGTCCCAACTGACCCTCATTACCCTTAAACACACATTATTGGGCCTTCATTGGTCCTAAACACAACTTACTGGTTATATAAGACACACCTTACTAGGACTTATTGGTCCCAACCGATCCTCAATGCCCTACTAAACACACCTTATTGGGCCATCATTGGTCCTAAATACAACGTATTGGTTATATACACTCATTAGTGGGACTCATTGGTCCCAAATAAACACACCTTATTGGGCCATAATTGGTCGTAAACACAACTTATTGGTTATATACACACTTTATTGGGACTCATTGGGACCACATGACCCTCATTGCCCTTAAACACACATTATTGGGCCATCATTGGTCCTAAACACAGCTTATAGGTTATATACACACATTACTAGGACTTATTGGTCCCAGCCGACCCTCATTGCCCTACTAAACACACCTTATTGGGCCATCATTAGTCCAAAACATAACTTATTGGTAATATACACACCTTAGTGGGACTCATTAGTCCAAACAAAACACACCATATTGGGCGATCATTGCTCCTAAACACAACTTATTGGTTATATAAGACACACCTTACTAGGACTTATTGGTGCCAACTGATCCCCATTGCCCTACTAAACACACCTTATTGGGCCATCATTGGTCCTAAACACAACTTATTGGTTATATACACACCTTAGTGGGACTCATTGGTCCCAACTAAACACACCTTATTGGGCCATAATTGGTCGTAAACAAAACTTATTGGTTATATACACACCTTATTGGGACTCATTGGTCCCAACTTACCCTCATTGCCCTTAATACACATTATTGGGCCATCATTGGTCCTAAACACAACTTGTTGGTTATATAAGACACACCTTACTAGGACTTATTGGTCCCAACCGATCCTCATTGTCCTACTAAACACACCTTATTGGGCCATCATTGGTCCTAAACACAACTTATTGGTTATATACACACCTTAGTGGGACTCATTAGTCCCAACTAAACACACATTATTGGGCCATCATTGGTCCTAAACACAACTTATTGGTTATATACACACCTTACTAGGACTTATTGGTCCTAACCGACCCTCATTGCCCTACTAAACACACCTTATTGGGCCATCATTGGTCCTAAACATAACTTATTGGTTATATACACACCATAGTGGGACTCATTAGTCCCAGCTAAACACACCATATTGGGCCATAATTGGTCGTAAACACAACTTATTGGTTATATACACACCTTATTAGGACTCATTGGTGCCAACTGACCCTCATTGTCCCTAAACACACTTTATTGTGCCATCATTGGTCCTAAACACAACGTATTGGTTATATACACAGATTAGTGGGACTCATTGGTCCCAACTAAACACACCTTATTGGGCCATAATTGGTCGTAAACACAACTTATTGGTTATATACACACTTTATTGGGACTCATTGGGCCCAACTGACCCTTATTGCCCTTAAACACACATTATTGGGCCATCATTGGTCCTAAACACAACTTATTGGTTATATACACACCTTACTAGGACTTATTGGTCCCAACTGACCCTCATTGCCCTACTAAACACACCTTATTGAGCCATCATTAGTCCAAAACATAACTTATTGGTTATATACACACCTTAGTGGAACTCATTAGTCCCAACTAAACACACCATATTGGGCCATAATTGGTCGTAAACACAACTTATTGGTTATATACACACCTTATTAGGACTCATTGGTGCCAACTGACCCTCATTATCCCTAAACACACTTTATTATGCCATCATTGGTTCTAAACACAACGTATTGGTTATATACACAGATTAGTGGGACTCATTGGTCCCAACTAAACACACCTTATTGGGCCATAATTGGTCGTAAACACAACTTATTGGTTATATACACACTTTATTGGGACTCATTGGGCCCAACTGACCCTCATTGCCCTTAAACACACATTATTGGGCCATCATTGGTCCTAAACACAACTTATTGGTTATATACACACCTTACTAGGACTTATTGGTCCCAACCGATCCTCATTGTCCTACTAAACACACCTTATATGGGCAATCATTGGTCCTAAACACAACTTATTGGTTATATACACACCTTAGTGGGACTCATTAGTCCCAACTAAACACACATTATTGGGCCATCATTGGTCCTAAACACAACTTATTGGTTATATACACACCTTCCTAGGACTTATTGGTCCTAACCGACCCTCATTGCCCTACTAAACACACCTTATTGGGCCATCATTGGTCCTAAACATAATTTATTGGTTATATACATACCTTAGTGGGACTCATTAGTCCCGGCTAAACACACCATATTGGGCCATAATTGGTCGTAAACACAACTTATGGGTTATATACACACCTTATTAGGACTCATTGGTGCCAACTGACCCTCATTGTCCCTAAACCCACTTTATTGTGCCATCATTGGTCCTAAACACAACGTATTGGTTATATACACACATTAGTGGGACTCATTGGTCCCAACTAAACACACCTTATTGGGCCATAATTGGTCGTAAACACAACTTATTAGTTATATACACACTTTATTGGGACTCATTGGTCCCAACTGACCCTCATTACCCTTAAACACACATTATTGGGCCATCATTGGTCCTAAACACAACTTATTGGTTATATAAGACACACCTTACTAGGACTTATTGGTCCCAACCGATCCTCAATGCCCTACTAAACACACCTTATTGGGCCATCATTGGTCCTAAACACAACGTATTGGTTATATACACTCATTAGTGGGACTCATTGGTCCCAACTAAACACACCTTATTGGGCCATAATTGGTCGTAAACACAACTTATTGGTTATATACACACTTTATTGGGACTCATTGGGCCCAACATGACCCTCATTGCCCTTAAACACACATTATTGGGCCATCATTGGTCCTAAACACAACTTATAGGTTATATACACACATTACTAGGACTTATTGGTCCCAACCGACCCTCATTGCCCTACTAAACACACCTTATTGGGCCATCATTGGTCCTAAACATAACTTATTGGTTATATACACACCTTAGTGGGACTCATTAGTCCCAAACTAAACACACCATTATTGGGCCATCATTGGTCCTAAACACAACTTATTGGTTATATAAGACACACCTTACTAGGACTTATTGGTCCTAACCGACCCTCATTGCCCTACTAAACACACCTTATTGGGCCATCATTGGTCCTAAACATAACTTATTGGTTATATACATACCTTAGTGGGACTCATTAGTCCCAGCTAAACACACCATATTGGGCCATAATTGGTCGTAAACACAACTTATTGGTTATATACACACCTTATTAGGACTCATTGGTGCCAACTGACCCTCATTGTCCCTAAACCCACTTTATTGTGCCATCGTTGGTCCTAAACACAACGTATTGGTTATATACACACATTAGTGGGACTCATTGGTCCCAACTAAACACACCTTATTGGGCCATAATTGGTCGTAAACACAACTTATTAGTTATATACACACTTTATTGGGACTCATTGGTCCCAACTGACCCTCATTACCCTTAAACACACATTATTGGGCCTTCATTGGTCCTAAACACAACTTATTGGTTATATAAGACACACCTTACTAGGACTTATTGGTCCCAACCGATCCTCAATGCCCTACTAAACACACCTTATTGGGCCATCATTGGTCCTAAATACAACGTATTGGTTATATACACTCATTAGTGGGACTCATTGGTCCCAACTAAACACACCTTATTGGGCCATAATTGGTCGTAAACACAACTTATTGGTTATATACACACTTTATTGGGACTCATTGGGCCCACATGACCCTCATTGCCCTTAAACACACATTATTGGGCCATCATTGGTCCTAAACACAACTTATAGGTTATATACACACATTACTAGGACTTATTGGTCCCAGCCGACCCTCATTGCCCTACTAAACACACCTTATTGGGCCATCATTAGTCCAAAACATAACTTATTGGTTATATACACACCTTAGTGGGACTCATTAGTCCAAACAAAACACACCATATTGGGCCATCATTGGTCCTAAACACAACTTATTGGTTATATAAGACACACCTTACTAGGACTTATTGGTCCCAACCGATCCCCATTGCCCTACTAAACACACCTTATTGGGCCATCATTGGTCCTAAACACAACTTATTGGTTATATACACACCTTAGTGGGACTCATTGGTCCCAACTAAACACACCTTATTGGGCCATAATTGGTCGTAAACAAAACTTATTGGTTATATACACACCTTATTGGGACTCATTGGTCCCAACTGACCCTCATTGCCCTTAAATACACATTATTGGGCCATCATTGGTCCTAAACACAACTTGTTGGTTATATAAGACACACCTTACTAGGACTTATTGGTCCCAACCGATCCTCATTGTCCTACTAAACACACTTTATTGGGCCATCATTGGTCCTAAACACAACTTATTGGTTATATACACACCTTAGTGGGACTCATTAGTCCCAACTAAACACACATTATTGGGCCATCATTGGTCCTAAACACAACTTATTGGTTATATACACACCTTACTAGGACTTATTGGTCCTAACCGACCCTCATTGCCCTACTAAACACACCTTATTGGGCCATCATTGGTCCTAAACATAACTTATTGGTTATATACACACCATAGTGGGACTCATTAGTCCCAGCTAAACACACCATATTGGGCCATAATTGGTCGTAAACACAACTTATTGGTTATATACACACCTTATTAGGACTCATTGGTGCCAACTGACCCTCATTGTCCCTAAACACACTTTATTGTGCCATCATTGGTCCTAAACACAACGTATTGGTTATATACACACATTAGTGGGACTCATTGGTCCCAACTAAACACACCTTATTGGGCCATAATTGGTCGTAAACACAACTTATTGGTTATATACACACTTTATTGGGACTCATTGGGCCCAACTGACCCTTATTGCCCTTAAACACACATTATTGGGCCATCATTGGTCCTAAACACAACTTATTGGTTATATACACACCTTACTAGGACTTATTGGTCCCAACTGACCCTCATTGCCCTACTAAACACACCTTATTGAGCCATCATTAGTCCAAAACATAACTTATTGGTTATATACACACCTTAGTGGAACTCATTAGTCCCAACTAAACACACCATATTGGGCCATAATTGGTCGTAAACACAACTTATTGGTTATATACACACCTTATTAGGACTCATTGGTGCCAACTGACCCTCATTATCCCTAAACACACTTTATTATGCCATCATTGGTTCTAAACACAACGTATTGGTTATATACACAGATTAGTGGGACTCATTGGTCCCAACTAAACACACCTTATTGGGCCATAATTGGTCGTAAACAAAACTTATTGGTTATATACACACTTTATTGGGACTCATTGGGCCCAACTGACCCTCATAGCCCTTAAACACACATTATTGGGCCATCATTGGTCCTAAACACAACTTATTGGTTATATACACACCTTACTAGGACTTATTGGTCCCAACCGATCCTCATTGTCCTACTAAACAAACCTTAATGGGCAATCATTGGTCCTAAACACAACTTATTGGTTATATACACACCTTAGTGGGACTCATTAGTCCCAACTAAACACACATTATTGGGCCATCATTGGTCCTAAACACAACTTATTGGTTATATGCACACCTTACTAGGACTTATTGGTCCTAACCGACCCTCATTGCCCTACTAAACACACCTTATTGGGCCATCATTGGTCCTAAACATAATTTATTGGTTATATACATACCTTAGTGGGACTCATTAGTCCCGGCTAAACACACCATATTGGGCCATAATTGGTCGTAAACACAACTTATGGGTTATATACACACCTTATTAGGACTCATTGGTGCCAACTGACCCTCATTGTCCCTAAACCCACTTTATTGTGCCATCGTTGGTCCTAAACACAACGTATTGGTTATATACACACATTAGTGGGACTCATTGGTCCCAACTAAACACACCTTATTGGGCCATAATTGGTCGTAAACACAACTTATTAGTTATATACACACTTTATTGGGACTCATTGGTCCCAACTGACCCTCATTACCCTTAAACACACATTATTGGGCCTTCATTGGTCCTAAACACAACTTATTATTTATATAAGACACACCTTACTAGGACTTATTGGTCCCAACCGATCCTCAATGCCCTACTAAACACACCTTATTGGGCCATCATTGGTCCTAAATACAACGTATTGGTTGTATACACTCATTAGTGGGACTCATTGGTCCCAACTAAACACACCTTATTGGGCCATAATTGGTCGTAAACACAACTTATTGGTTATATACACACTTTATTGGGACTCATTGGGCCCACATGACCCTCATTGCCCTTAAACACACATTATTGGGCCATCATTGGTCCTAAACACAACTTATAGGTTATATACACACATTACTAGGACTTATTGGTCCCAGCCGACCCACATTGCCCTACTAAACACACCTTATTGGGCCATCATTAGTCCAAAACATAACTTATTGGTTATATACACACCTTAGTGGGACTCATTAGTCCAAACAAAACACACCATATTGGGCCATCATTGCTCCTAAACACAACTTATTGGTTATATAAGACACACCTTACTAGGACTTATTGGTCCCAACCGATCCCCATTGCCCTACTAAACACACCTTATTGGGCCATCATTGGTCCTAAACACAACTTATTGGTTATATACACACCTTAGTGGGACTCATTGGTCCCAACTAAACACACCTTATTGGGCCATAATTGGTCGTAAACAAAACTTATTGGTTATATACACACCTTATTGGGACTCATTGGTCCCAACTGACCCTCATTGCCCTTAATACACATTATTGGGCCATCATTGGTCCTAAACACAACTTGTTGGTTATATAAGACACACCTTACTAGGACTTATTGGTCCCAACCGGTCCTCATTGTCCTACTAAACACACTTTATTGGGCCATCATTGGTCCTAAACACAACATATTGGTTATATACACACCTTAGTGGGACTCATTAGTCCCAACTAAACACACATTATTGGGCCATCATTGCTCCTAAACACAACTTATTGGTTATATACATACCTTACTAGGACTTATTGGTCCTAACCGACCCTCATTGCCCTACTAAACACACCTTATTGGGCCATCATTGGTCCTAAACATAACATATTGGTTATATACACACCATAGTGGGACTCATTAGTCCCAGCTAAACACACCATATTGGGCCATAATTGGTCGTAAACACAACTTATTGGTTATATACACACCTTATTAGGACTCATTGGTGCCAACTGACCCTCATTGTCCTACTAAACACACTTTATTGGGCCATCATTGGTCCTAAACACAACTTATTGGTTATATACACACCTTAGTGGGACTCATTAGTCCCAACTAAACACACATTCTTGGGCCATCATTGGTCCTAAACACAACTTATTGGTTATATACACACTTTATTGGGACTCATTGGGCCCAACTGACCCTTATTGCCCTTAAACACACATTATTGGGCCATCATTGGTCCTAAACACAACTTATTGGTTATATACACACCTTACTAGGACTTATTGGTCCCAACTGACCCTCATTGCCCTACTAAACACACCTTATTGAGCCATCATTAGTCCAAAACATAACTTATTGGTTATATACACACCTTAGTGGAACTCATTAGTCCCAACTAAACACACCATATTGGGCCATAATTGGTCGTAAACACAACTTATTGGTTATATACACACCTTATTAGGACTCATTGGTGCCAACTGACCCTCATTATCCCTAAACACACTTTATTATGCCATCATTGGTTCTAAACACAACGTATTGGTTATATACACAGATTAGTGGGACTCATTGGTCCCAACTAAACACACCTTATTGGGCCATAATTGGTCGTAAACAAAACTTATTGGTTATATACACACTTTATTGGGACTCATTGGGCCCAACTGACCCTCATAGCCCTTAAACACACATTATTGGGCCATCATTGGTCCTAAACACAACTTATTGGTTATATACACACCTTACTAGGACTTATTGGTCCCAACCGATCCTCATTGTCCTACTAAACAAACCTTAATGGGCAATCATTGGTCCTAAACACAACTTATTGGTTATATACACACCTTAGTGGGACTCATTAGTCCCAACTAAACACACATTATTGGGCCATCATTGGTCCTAAACACAACTTATTGGTTATATACACACCTTACTAGGACTTATTGGTCCTAACCGACCCTCATTGCCCTACTAAACACACCTTATTGGGCCATCATTGGTCCTAAACATAATTTATTGGTTATATACATACCTTAGTGGGACTCATTAGTCCCGGCTAAACACACCATATTGGGCCATAATTGGTCGTAAACACAACTTATGGGTTATATACACACCTTATTAGGACTCATTGGTGCCAACTGACCCTCATTGTCCCTAAACCCACTTTATTGTGCCATCGTTGGTCCTAAACACAACGTATTGGTTATATACACACATTAGTGGGACTCATTGGTCCCAACTAAACACACCTTATTGGGCCATAATTGGTCGTAAACACAACTTATTGGTTATATACACACTTTATTGGGACTCATTGGTCCCAACTGACCCTCATTACCCTTAAACACACATTATTGGGCCTTCATTGGTCCTAAACACAACTTATTGGTTATATAAGACACACCTTACTAGGACTTATTGGTCCCAACCGATCCTCAATGCCCTACTAAACACACCTTATTGGGCCATCATTGGTCCTAAACACAACGTATTGGTTATATACACTCATTAGTGGGACTCATTGGTCCCAACTAAACACACCTTATTGGGCCATAATTGGTCGTAAACACAACTTATTGGTTATATACACACTTTATTGGGACTCATTGGGCCCACATGACCCTCATTGCCCTTAAACACACATTATTGGGCCATCATTGGTCCTAAACACAACTTATAGGTTATATACACACATTACTAGGACTTATTGGTCCCAGCCGACCCTCATTGCCCTACTAAACACACCTTATTGGGCCATCATTAGTCCAAAACATAACTTATTGGTTATATACACACCTTAGTGGGACTCATTAGTCCAAACAAAACACACCATATTGGGCCATCATTGCTCCTAAACACAACTTATTGGTTATATAAGACACACCTTACTAGGACTTATTGGTCCCAACCGATCCCTCATTGCCCTACTAAACACACCTTATTGGGCCATCATTGGTCCTAAACACAACTTATTGGTTATATACACACCTTAGTGGGACTCATTGGTCCCAACTAAACACACCTTATTGGGCCATAATTGGTCGTAAACACAACTTATTGGTTATATACACACCTTATTAGGACTCATTGGTCCCAACTGACCCTCATTGCCCTCTAAACACACATTATTGGGCCATCATTGGTCCTAAACACAACTTGTTGGTTATATAAGACACACCTTACTAGGACTTATTGGTCCCAACCGATCC